>JALGXP010000121.1:0-79825 GCA_023333625.1 Bothriochloa decipiens
GCTCGTATCCCTCGAGGGGGGAGCGAGTGGAGGTACCGTAGCCCAGAGGCGTAGGAGAGCTCCGGCTCGACAGCCCTCGACCCCTAGGGAGTTTGAGGCGTTTTCAACTTAGTTGCGAAGCGAAAGGAGACGCTCGAATTTTTTTAAAAAAAATCGTTCGTATTTTTAGGAACTTAGGGGGTTCCCCCCCCGTTAGCCCCCGAGGGAGGCTCGACTCTGGCGAGACAGGGTCGAGGCTACCTCTTGTATGTACAATAACAAGTTTGAACTTATAATCGAAAGTACTCCTTATATTTGCCATGCAAAAATGTACAAAACATGCGAGAATGTACAAGGGCATTGGTGCCCTAAGGGTAGAAACGACGTAGCTGTTCAATGTTCCATGCGTTGGTGAGGATTTCGCCTTTGTCGTTAGCGAGCTTGTACGTCCCGGGCTTTAGCACCTCGGCTACAGTGTATGGGCCTTCCCATGGCGGGGTCAGCTTGTGTAACACCTCGGCTCAGGGCTTAATAGTATTAATAGGATACTCGTACCAACAAGTTGCAACTTCTTTTTCGGAAGCTCATCACTAAAGAACTCCGAGGTTAAGCGTGCTTGGTCTGGAGAAATTTAGGGATGGGTGATCGGCCGGGAAGTCTTCCCGGATGCGCACGAGTGAGGACAAAGTGCACAGAAAAGACTAGTGTTGTTCTGTGAGGGCCGTCTATGTCCTAGATAAGCGGCCAGATGTAAGCGGGCCCGGCCTCGAGGATGCCGGATGTTACAAATGGTATCAGAGCCGACCCTTGCGGTTTCACGGGCGCATGTGTCAGTTGCGTAGGCATGGTGTGCATGGCTGGTGTGGATCCGGAGTGGTCACACAGCATGACACATGCGCTGGCACTGGACACACGGACGTGGCCAAGAGGGGACGTTCCTAGCCTGGGGTTGACCGACGAGGACGTCGGTCTCCTAAGGGGGTGAGTATGTAACACCTCGGCTCAGGGCTTAATAGGATTAATAGGATACTCGTACCAACAAGTTGCAACTTCTTTTTCGGAAGCTCATCACTAAAGAACTCCGAGGTTAAGCGTGCTTGGCCTGGAGAAATTTAGGGATGGGTGACCGGCCGGGAAGTCTTCCCGGATGCGCACGAGTGAGGACAAAGTGCACAGAAAAGACTAGTGTTGGTCTGTGAGGGCCGTCTATGTCCTAGATAAGCGGCCAGATGTAAGCGGGCCCGGCCTCGAGGAGGCGGGACGTTACAGCTTGTGACGTCCCTTGCTGCTCTATCGTCGACGTAGGATGAGGTCTCCAACTTAGAAGTCCCTCGGGCGCACGTGCTTGTCGTGGTAGCGTCGAAGTTTCTGCTGATACCTCGCGGAGTGAATTAGCGTCATGTCTCGAGCCTCCTCGAGCTGGTCGACGGCGTTTGCAAGGGCTTCTTCGTTGCTTTGCTCGTTGTACGCCTTTAGACGAGGGGAACCATACTCAAGGTCAGTGGGGAGGACGGCCTCGGACCCATAGACCAAGAAGAATGGGGTGAAGCCCGTGGCTCGACTAGGTGTTGTCCTTAAGCTCCATAGGACCGAAGGCAGCTCCGTGGCCCATTTTTTTCCGTGCTTGCTGAGGTGGTTGAGGATCCTTGGCTTGAGGCCCTGCAAAATCATGCCATTGGCACGCTTGACCTGGCCGTTAGTTCAAGGATGTGCAACCGTAGACCAATTCACACGGATGTGATGGCGATCGCAGAAATCCAAGAACTTCTTGCCGGTGAACTGTGTGCCGTTGTCAGTGATGATGACGTTCAGGACCCCAAAGCGATGGATAATGTCGGTGAAGAACTCGACCGCCCGTTCAGAGCGAATGTTGCTGATAGGCCAGGCCTCGATCCACTTGGTAAACTTGTCAATGGCAATGAGCAGGTACGTGTACCCTTTGGTTGTCCACTTGAGAGGCCCCACAAGATCGAGCCCCCAGACCGCGAACGGGCAGGTGATGGGGATCATCTGTAGGGCGTGAGCTGGGAGATGCGTCTGCTTGGCGTAAAATTGACACCCTTTGCACGAGCACACAATGTTCGTGGCGTCAGAAACGGCGGTCGGCCAGTAGAAACCCTGTCGGAAGGCATTGCCTACAAGGGTCCTTGGTGCTGCGTGATGGCCGCAGGCCCCCGAGTGTATGTCCTCGAGGAGACTCCTGCCTTCTTCGATAGTAATGCAGCGCTGAAGAACGCCTGAGGGGCTTCGTCTGTAGAGTTCCTTGCCATCACCGTAGATGACGTAGGACTTGGCCCGTCGCGTGATCCGGCGAGCTTCGGTCCGGTCCTCCGGAAGCTCTCCCCAAATGAGGCAGTCGAGGAAAGGGGCTCGCCAATCCGGCGGCGGGCTCGACGGAGGAGGAGTCCCCTGGATCTCCATAACCTAGGCCCCGGTCGAGGGGGCCCCAGTCGAGGTCGTGGGGTGGAGCTTCGAGGGCGTAGTGCAAGCCCCCGAGCCCAAATCGATGGAGGGCTCGAAGAGGTCCCTCGAGAATACGTCCGGAGGGACTGTACCTCGAGTCGATGTGATTTTTGCAAGCTCGTCTGCGGCTTCGTTGTATCGTCGAGCAATATGGCTAAGCTCGAGGCCATGGAACTTGTCTTCCAACTTGCACACTTCGTTGCAGTAGGCTTCCATCTTGGCGTCGTGGCAGCTCGAGGCCTTCATCACTTGGTCAATAATTAGTTGCGAGTCGCCTCGAACGTCAAGGCATCGGACCCCGAGTTCAAGGGCGACTCGTAATCCAGTGACAAGAGCTTCGTACTCCGTGACGTTATTAGAAGCGGCAAAGTGGATGCGAATGACGTAGCGCATGTGGACTCCGAGGGGTGAGACAAAGAGCAAGCCCGCGCCAGCTCCTGTCTTCATGAGCGAGCCGTTGAAGTACATTGTCCATAGCTCGGCTTGGATTTGAACTGGCAGCAACTAAGTGTCGGTCCACTCAGCGACGAAATCCGCCAGCGCTTGGGACTTGATGGCCTTCCGTGGTGCGTAGGTGATGGTCTCGCCCATGTGCTCGACCGACCACTTAGCAATCCTTCCAGCGGCCTCCCAGTTATGGATGATCTCCCCCAAGGGGAACGAAGATACCACGGTAACCGGGTGGCTGAGGAAGTAGTGCTGGAGCTTGCGACGCGTAAGGACGATGGCATAGAGCAGCTTCTGCACCTGTGGGTAGCGGATTTTTGTTTTCGAAAGCGCTTCACTGACGAAGTAAACCGGCCGCTGGACGGGCAAGGCATGCCCTTCCTCTTGCCTCTCAACCACTATGGCTGCGCTGACCACCTGAGTGGTTGCGGCGACATAGAGGAGGAGGGGCTCGGGCGGTTCAGTCGACGTCGCTAGTCAAGGTGGGACGAGAATCGGAGTGGATGCAAGCATGCCTTTGAGTTCGTCGAGAGCCTCCTCGGCCTCCGCGGTCCATGTGAATCGCTCGGATTTTTTCAAGAGGCGGTACAGAGGCATGGCCTTCTTCCCTAAACGTGAGATGAAACGGCTGAGGGCCGCGAGGCAGCCCGTGACCTTCTGCACGCCCTTGAGATCCCAAATCGGCCCCATTCGCATGATGGTCGCGACCTTCTCGGGGTTGGCCTCGATCCCGCGCTGGGAGACGATGTATCCGAGGAGCATGCCCTGAGGCACTCCGAAGATACATTTCTCTGGGTTGAGTTTTATGTTTTTGGCTCAAAGGCACCCGAACGCGATTTTGAGGTCATGGATGAGGTTGTCCACTTTTCTGGACTTGACCACGATGTCATCGACATAGGCCTCGACCGTGTTGCCTATGTGTTCGCCGAAGACGTGGAGCATGCACCGCTGATACGTCGCCCCGGCGTTTCGAAGGCCGAAGGGCATGGTGACGTAGCAGTACATGCCAAAAGGTGTGATGAAGGAAGTCGTGAGCTGGTCGGACTTTTTCATCTTGATTTGGTGGTAGCCGGAATAAGCATCGAGGAACGAGAGGGTTTCACATCCCGCGGTGGAGTCGACAATTTGATCAATACGTGGTAAAGGAAACGGAACTTTGGGATATGCTTTGTTTAAACTAGTATAGTCAATACACATCCGTATTTTTCCATTCTTTTTCTTAACTAGCACGGGATTAGCTAACCATTCGGGGTGATGGACCTCCTTGATGAATCCAGCCGCCAAAAGCTTGTGCACCTCCTCGCCGATGATCCTGCGCTTCTCCTCGTCGAAGCGACGCAGGAGTTGCTTCACCGGCCTGGACCCGGCCCGGATCTCCAAGGCGTGCTCGGTGACTTCCCTCGGTATGCCCGGCATATCCGAAGGACTCCACGCAAACATATCGGCGTTCGCGCGGAGAAAGTCGACGAGCACGGCTTCCTATTTGCCCTCGAGGTCGGCGCTGATTGTTAGCACCTTCTCGCCGAGGCAGCTCGGGTCGAGGGGGACTTTCTTGGTGTCTTGTGCTGCTCAAAGTTGCCGGCGTGCCGCTTGGGATCTGGCACCTCGTCGGTGAGGCGCTCGAGGGTCGCGGCTATCATGGCATTTTGCTCGACGGCCTCTCCATACTCGACGCATTCGACATCACAGTCGTACGCGTGCTCGTAGGAGGAGGCGACGGTGATGACGCCCTTGGGCCCTGGCATCTTGAGCTTGAGGTAGGTGTAGTTCGGGATCGCCATGAACTGCATATAGACCGGTCGGCCGATGATAGCGTGATACGTTCCGTGAAACCCGACCACCTCGAAGGTGACGGTCTCCTTCCTGAAGTTGGCGGGGGTGCCAAACCAGACAGGAAGGTCGATACGGTCGACGGGAAGGGCCTTCTTCCCTGGCATGACGCCATGGAATCCCCCGGCGCTGGGTCAGAGTTGGCACCTCTTGACTCCCAGGAGGTCGAGGGTCTTGAGGTAGATGACGTTCAGGCTGCTGCCGCCGTCCATGAGGACCTTCGAGAGGCGGGTGTTTATGATGATTGGGTCGACGACGAGCGGATAGGCCCCAGGGTTGGGGATTCGATCCGGATGGTCATCGCGGTCGAACGTGATGGGCGCGTCAGACCAGTCGAGGTAGTGAGGTGTCACGACTCGAACGGAGAAGACTTCTCGACGCTCCCTCTTGCGCTGTCGAGGCGTGAGCTAGGTCGAGAGGCCCCCGTAGATCATGTAGCAGTCATAGACTTCGGGGAATTTTCCGTCTTCCCCGTTGTCTCCCTCACCGCCGCCTTGGTCTTTCTTGTCGTCACCTTTCTTCACGCCCACTTGCTCGAAGTGCTTTCGAAGCATGCGGCAGTCCTTGAGCTTGTGCTTCGCCCCGTCCTTGTGATAAGGGCAGGGCTCCTCGAGCATTTTGTCGAAGATGGCGCCCTCGGGGGAACCTCGAGGTCTTTTGCATTCGGTTGCTACGACGAGATCATCATCTGCAGCCTCACGCTTGCCTTGCTGATTTTTCTTCTTCTTATTGTTTCTCTTCGGCCCTTTGCTCGAGCCTCCGGCGTCGTCAGCTGCCGACGCCTTTCCCTTGTCCTTCCCGTCGCTGAAGAAGGCGCCGAACGCCTCTTCGCCGGCCGCGTAGTTGGCGACCACATCCATGAGCTCGTCGACGGTGTTGGGGCGGTTACGCCCCAACTCACAAACTAGGTCCTTGCAGGTTGTACCCGCAACGAATGCTAGAATGACGTAGAGATCAGAGATGTGGGATAGTTCAGTGCGGAGCTTGGAGAATCATCGAGCAAAGTCGCGGAGAGACTCCCCTGGTTTCTGCTTGCAGTTGCGCAGTTCCCAGGAGTTCCCAGGACGCACGTAAGTACCTTTGAAGTTCCCCTCGAAGATCCGGACAAGGTCGACCCAGCCACGAATCTGGTCAGGGGGAAGCTCCTCGAGCCACCTACGCGCGGTGTCGGACAGGAACAGGGGAAGGTGACGTATGATGACGTGATCGTCTCGTGCCCCGCCCGCCTGACAAGCCAGCCGAAAGTAGGCCAGCCAGAGCTTGGGATTAGTTTCGCCGTTGTATTTGACGATGCTCGTGGGGGGTCAAAACTTATCGGGCAGCTGGGCACAGCGGATCGTCCTGCTGAAGACTCGGGGACCCGGTGGCTCCGGGGCTCGTCGGTCTTCGTCGCTGTCGTAACGCCCTCCACGATGGGCGTTGTACCCTCGATCCTCGGCATCCCCGTACTTGCGTCTGCAGTTCTCGATAATGTCAAGGCGCGCGTCGCGGGGAGCGCGGTCGTCGTTGATACGTTCTCAGGCCGGCTTCTTCTTCGGTCGGGGGCCGCCCCCTGATCGACCAAGCTCTCCCTTTCGGGCCAGGAGGGCTCGACCTGAGGTTCGGAGGCTGCCCCTCGACGCCTCGAGGCTGAGCTCTCGGCTTGCTGAACAGCAGCAACTTGGAGGAGATCCTCGACCTCGCGTTGTATCCGCCGAGCTTGCGAGTTGGATGGCGCGGGCATATTGCGAAGGAGCATAGCCGCCGCGACAATGTTCTGGCTTGCTCAGGGATAACGGTTGGCGGGTTGCTTGGGTGCCCCAGCCTCGTTGATCTGCCGGTTGACCTCTCAGGCCCTGGCTCGGGCTCTACCGCCGGGCGGCCGTCGCTCTTTCTCGAGGGTCAGCTCGAGCAGGCGCAATCGTTCCTGCTCGTCGGCGAGCTTCGCCTGCAACTCCCGAATTTATGCCAGCTGTGCGTCCTGCTCACCAGGAAGGGGGCATGCCTCTTGGGGTGCGTCTGGTTGTTGGTCCTCTGCTCTGGGGAGAGAACCTCCCGCCGAAGCGATAGCTGCCCCGGCCACTGGATCGATGGTGTCCTGATCGGAGTCGACATCACCATCGATGTGGAGGCACTCGCGGGTAGGATCCCAATGATCAGAGTCAGAGTCAGGGTCGCCACAGCAGAAAACGGGGAATTTTCCCCGCGCCTCCTCCTGCAGCTGCCGTCGGAGTGTGCCGACGGTGTACCTCTGGGGGCCGGGCGCTCTCGCGAAGGCCAAGCCCTCGGAGGCTGGTGTGACAGTCCCCACGTCCGTCATTGCACGGAGAAGGGTGCCTGGGCAGTCCTCTAACGTGCTCATGTTGGAATGGGTTGCTGTCGGGATCGTCGTCGTGGCATTGTTGAAGTCGAACGAAGGCCGCCAATGACGCTCGAACAGCTCGTGCGGGAGCGGGCTCGATCGAGCGGGGACTTTGTCACGCTTCCTCGATGAGCGTACTGTGAAGGTGGAGTCGGGGTTGTGGTGGGGTCCCGCCGATTTGCCCTCTACCTCTGAACTCGGGTCAGACAACCCCTCAACAAGGGGTTCCTCATCTCCGGTCAGGGGTGAGGAGAAAGCGGCGGGAACCATCCTCGACTCAGGTTGATGGCGATGACGGTGTCGATCGTGCCTCCTTCTGGATGTGGAAACATGGTGGTGAGACCGGCGAGCGGCCCCCCATGAGCGAGGGGGCGTACCGCGACCTCCATTCGGGTCACTGATCGAGAGCAGGGTCATGTCATAGCCCTGGCCGAGGGTCATGAACTCCAGGCTCCCAAATCAGATCACTGTAGCGCGCGGAAGTGGTGAAACAAAGTCGCCCATCTAGAAAAATGGCGGGAAATCATTGGTGACACGCGGTTCCGCCCCCTACCTGGCACGCCAACTGTCGGTGTTTCAACCCCCGGGGGGGTTAACACCAACGAGTAATGTTTGTAATTGCGTGCTCCCTTAATCCGGTGGGTGATGCAAGAAGGACACGACGATTTATCCTGGTTCGGGCAAAGAAGGCCCTACGTCCAACGGGGGGAGGATAGTTCGTGTTATCTTGCACCGAAGTGCTAGTACAGGGGAAAATACAAGCAGGTGTGAGGAGCGTGAGCTGGAGCTTGGGCGTTTTGGACGCCTAGCTCTCGACCTTACACTGTCTCACGGTATTGATCTGTGATCTAAAGCCTTAGCGTTTCTATGCTCTAGATCCTCTCGTTCGTCTCCTAACGTCCTAGCGCCTCCTTTTATAGGTGAAGGAGGGGCACAGGAGTACATATATTTAGAGTTCGCATGGCTGGTGACGCATGGCGTTGAGGCCGATCACGTCGGTGCTGCTGTAGTGATGTACATCGGTACGGGAGGCCCTGCAGCTGTCGCGTCGGGAGTTGTTGAAGCGCAGCCCGGAGTCGTTGTAGTCCTGCTCGAGGTTTCGTCCGATGAAGTCGAGGGGCGGCGGTCGAGGACTTGGCTCGAGTCGAGGGGGTCGAGTCGAAGGGATCGAGCCTCACCGGATAAGGTCGAATCCGGGGGCGGGAAACGTGCTTATTTATGCGTCTCGAGGGGGTGTTGGACGGGGCACAGTGCTCGGTATGGCGCAACAGCGAAGTACGACCCGCGGGATTCCGGGGCATGGGCGGTAAAAGCAAGATTTGACCGCCACTCCCACAACTGTTACCGTAACTGTGGCCATACGGTTAGGCGGGGGTAGGTAAAACGCATTAAATGCGTCCGGATCCGTACGGGAGAGTCGGCAGCCGAGGGGTGCACTGTCCTCGAGGACTGCCCATTCGCGCGAACGAAGTTCCGTCCTCGAGGGCAGGCTCGTTCGCCGAACGAAGTTCCATCCTCGAGGGCAGGCTCGTTCGCCGGGCGAAGTTCCGCCCTTGAGGGCAGGCTCGTTCGCCGGGCGAAGTTCCGTCCTTGAGGGGTCGCCCGAATTGTACCCTCAAGTGTACAGTCCCAGTCCGCGCGGTAGCCCCTCGAGCAGGCTTTAGCTTTGGGCCGCCGTAGTCCGTTCGTGGGTCAACCCAGTATGCTTTAGCCTGCGGGCCTTCGAACGTTATTCGTGGGAGGTCACTGGAGGGTTCATGTTGCTGATTTTGCGGGGTTTAGTCCGATAAACCAAGCGTTTAGGGTACCCATTTCCTGGGTAACGACACCAAGCATTGCTAACACCATTTGTAACAGGATGTTGTTCAGACTATTATGTAAAACTCTATTACACTAATAGAATCTAGCGCCTTGACAAGTATTGCATCATAGCAATCTGGTGGCTCTTGCATTCTCCACAAAAAGCAATTCAAGCCCTTGCTTATCTGTAGTGCTCAGGCTGCATTGGAGTAGGTGCTTCAGATAAACAAACTTCTTTAGCGAACCAATCTTTATCACTCAAATTGATGCCTTCACTAGGAACTAAGTGTGTTTGGCACTGTGCACACCTTGGGGGCACTGGGTATTTTTCCTTAGTCGAACCATATGCATTTTACCCCTGCATTTGATTAGCATTTATTTTCACTTTTGTATAACTTCCTTGTGCTGAAACAGCAGCTGCTTTATGTTTTCGATATGTGGAACTATGTTGTATGTGCAGATTAACTACTTGAAGATTAGATGGCTATTCTTTTAAATATCAACTTTCATACATGTATTAACTCTCTCTCTCTCTCTCACACACACACACACACATGATTTGGCCCTGTTTGTAGCCAATAACATAGGGTAGAGGTTATGTCAGACAACAAAGTGTACAAAGTAACCGATCATGTTTCTTGTAAATTAAGATCCATTAAATTGTTGTGATCTCTTGGTATTGTGTGAAGCAGCCCAAAGGTCCGGAAGCTCATCAAATGACCACGGTTGTTTGTTGGGACTTGGCACTACATGTTGGCTACGATCAAGTGTAAGCTTATATGCAAGCACAAATATCTTACAGCTTAATTTGCTTCCAGAAGTTCGGTCTTAAATCTCCGTTATTAACATTTTGCTACTCTGTTACATGTACAGGAGGGATCTTTTTAAGGAGACTATCGGGGTTCTTAACATTTCTTTCAGGAGTAAGAAACGCTGTGCAGTTGTGCACTTTGTTACATCAGTTGCTGCTCAGATGGTAAATAAATGTTTCCAATTCATTTCCCTTGTTTATGTTTGCTAGACCAATATTTCTGAAGTTTATCAACCAATAACATGCCACTTTGGTCTGATGAATTATTTTCTTTGTTTGTGGTTGTTACATTAATTATTGTGTCGTTCCTTTTCCCTAGAGGTGTTGTAATTTTCTTTTAATATGCTTGTAGGCGCTTCACCAGCTTACCGGATGTTGTCTGATGGGTCATCCACTCAAATTTGCATAGTATGATAAGAACAGTTATGATCTTAGCAGGTAAACTCCACGCTGAATGCTCTCTGTTGTAGTAACTCATCGGCTCAATTTTTCCTTGATTAATTTTATTTCCCAGACATTATCTTCCTGTGATGGAGTTACTCCCTAGTAGAGTACGTCGCACCATCTGTGTTGGGGGCTTCGATATATCTCTCAGTATCAGACAGGTAATTAATCTTGCATCTCTGTGCACAAGGGACCCCTGATCAGCCTCCCTTTGTGTTGTCATTCCACCTAGCTCACTGATTCTACGCCCACTGCAGATCAGAAGTATGCTTAGATCTCATTTCTGCCTGAATGGTGAACGAACTATCACCCCAGAGAATCCAGATGGCACAAGCACAGGGTAACAAAGTTGACCAACCTGTTCATTGATTGGCTGTCCTCTGCATGTACTTTTCATGGTACTGATTGTTTTATTTGGTGGTCTATCTTGCAGGAAAGCCTTTGTGGTTTTCAATAGCCACACTGACTTAGTCACAGCACTAGAGCAGGATGGGCTGGACCTGGGAGATGGTCGCAAACTGGGTGTCACTAAATGGCATGAGGTGCTGAGTTTTCCATGGCATTACAAGGGGAAAGGTGGTGGCAGTGTTGGAGGTGGCTCAGGCAGCCATGTTGATGCTGCTAACTGGGGCACACCCAGCGCAGGTATATCACCAAACCAGAAAGTTGTGGTTTTTGTATTCGTGTGTTGTTGGTGATGTCTAACTTGGTGGTCATTGATGCATCCACCCTTTCTTGCAGGAAAAAGGACCGTGTTGGAGACTGAGTTCTGATCACATTAGTGATGCACAAGAAAGCAACGATGAACTCGAAGAATCATCAAGAAATGCTTCGTCAATATTTGCTGTCCTAGAACTCGTGGACTACTGTCCTTATACCTTTATTCAGGAGACGGTTAAGCGTGGCTCTTTTGCACTACTCAGTGTGTAGCGACAATATCATGGACAAAGTATTAAATACCTATCTTGAGCAGGCTCAATCCTGCAATTTTGTAGATATGGTTTTGCGATTGGTTATGGAAATAAATCTAGGCTTCATGATGATAGTAGAAAGTCTCTCTTTTCTGTTGTGGCACACCTGCACACTAGCATAATAAAGAAGAAAGCTAGGAATCTTGATGCATTGAGTAAATTTATTGTTTATGGGTTTGTCTGATGATGACGAACCTGCAATCCTTGCATGAACACATTAAGCTTCTATCTATATACTTCCACATAGGTTTCCTAGTTTTACTGATATGTGTTGTGTGTTCTGCTGTTGAAAAACTGGAATAACTTTTGAACTGCACAATCTGCAAGATTTTCATATCGCAACATGTGTGCCATCTGAAATGAATGATGCACCCCAAACAATGATTTTATGGACCGTGCAGAACATTCATGAGTTTGTTTACCTAGGCAACATGGACATGGGGGTAGGGTGTTGTTTCAAAATAGTTGTGGAAAACACTAGCCGATTTAATGTTCATTGATACTCAGATCCTGTGAAAAACTGAAAACCTGTAGAGAGCTATGGACGAAATACGTTTTCCAGTGATTTTAATGGTGGATCACAAGTCCATGCTCCTCGGTTTGCCACCACCCACCATATTTGGTCCTGGTTTATGGCTAATTTTCTAACGGTATATATATCTCTTCTCAATGTGTATATTGCTTCATTAATAGCTACAAATCGAGATAAAAAATGTCATGCCCCTGAAAGTCAGTACTAGAAATGTCTTCCTTGGCTTAACAGCTGGATCTGAGTCGCATAGTGAAGAACTTTTATGGTTTCAAAACAGCTGACGAAGATGTTTTGTAGCAACTATTAAAACCCTTCTCTACATATGGACGCAACCTTTTCTGGTGTAACATACAGTTACAATGTGTTCCAAGAGATACTGGCTCCAGAAGTGTCGATGCATGGAAAATTCATTTAAGAGAGAACTCGGGCTGGTTTGTGACAAAGCCAAGTCCACCAAAAGTAGCATTATTAGTGCCTGGAGAGACAGTTATAGCTAATAATTTTTTCCTTTTCTCTTTGGGCCTAGAAGCCTTGTAATTCTCCTGGTAAAAACTCACTCTTTCATTTAAGTGAAACATAAAAATAGGTAGGGGCTCCCCTGCCTGCCGATTCGGTCAAAAAAAAATGTTCCAAGATATCAACTGAACTTTTGTGAGGATTACCGTTTCAAAACAATTATCACTGGTGGTTGATGGAACAGCAGAAACAGATTATTATGGCATTAGCACAAGGTTCAGTAGCATCTGCGTGCAGTGAATTTATTTTTTTTTGAAATGCTATTTATATAATCATTTGAACACTGAGTTTAATTTGAAGGCACATGAAAATAAACTAAGCCATCAGTTGCCATAACCGGTGGCAGAATTTTACCTCCTCACATGGAGACTATTGGAGAGCATTATCTGTGATATCCTTGGCTCACATTACATCGATGAAAAAAAAAAAAAGGATCCGCACTGCATGCTTTTGAAACTTGAAAGTGATCGGGTGCAGGTTCATCTCAGCTCACACTTGTCCTTCACATCGCAGGTTCTGTTGGATCACGTTGATTCCCTGGCAAGCCTGCCTAGCTAGCCCCGCCCGAAGCGAAGTGACGGCTGACGACAACGCCTCAGCATCCCTAGCTACCACCCACTCGTATCTGGCAGCTTGCCCCCGTTCATGCACAAAGTTGGATGCTGCTGCCGTCCCAGTTGGCGCGTTGCTGTTCGTCGTCGGAGCCAACAGCTCGATCCCCCCCCCGGCCCCGAACGCGTTGTCGGATCCCTGACGACCACCGCGAGTCTTATCATTCAGGCATGATTGAACCTATACAGAGGAATTTCATCCGCAAGAACGCAGTTGATTCTCCCTTCAGGCTATGCTGGCTTCTACTGCTGCCGGCGAAGAATTGCAGGGGGCTTTGCACATGACCTCTGATGGATGCTACTGTGGGTGCTTCAAGAGCAACAGGATCAGCATGCAGGCCGATCGCTGTTGTCGGTTTTATGCTGAATTGCTGATAGCCTCCCAGTCCCAGGTGAGTGATCACTGAAAGCCTGAAATGAATGGGGAGCAAGAGAGGTGTTACTGTGAACAAGAGAGGTTTTTACTGTCGCAAGCACTTTTTGATCATGATGTTAACTGTTAAGCTGTTGTTTCTTTTGTTTGGCTCCAGTTTTCCTGCAAGATTCTGCATCGTTCCAGCATGGGCCAAGGGCCAGTGTGCCTGTACTTTCTGACAGATACTCTTGACCCAAAAGGAAATATTCACGCATGTCACATGCATGGCGCAGTGAAATTTTTACTGAGGCATATACATACCAGTGAGCAGTGATATATGTAGAACACATCGTGGCCCAAAGATTTCATTGGATACGAAGATTGTTAATGTTAACTGGTGTCCCGGCCATAGTGCCGTTATATATATATATATATATATATTTCAAAGCAAGGGACTCAGTCAGTAAGGAAAAAATATATAGTTCATTGAAATCACCGAAGCTGAGAAAGGAAGCACACAAACAACAATAACAATTTTCAGCTAAAGTTTATTTAGTCCTAATAGACCATCGAAATGGATGGAGTAATGTTTAGTCTAGCGTAAAGACCCAGCCTCTCACTAGTCCATGTATCCAAACAGCGCAATACAACACTTTAGCTGGAGTAACAGTCCAGATGATCCAAACATGCCCATGATCATGTATAAGGATTTTTGCATTGATCATTCTTGGAATGAGATTGAAATGGGAGGGACATGAGATCGAGCGAGCTCTTATCACAACTGTCCTTTTGGATGCTCTCTCTGTGATAATTTAAGTCCAGTTACACGCACACAAGGCCGGCCGGCTTTGCAATGTCCACAGTTGCCCCCGCACAACGTTTGTGATCAGCTTTTCTTGCTTTGCTGTTCTTCAGAGACATGGCATCATATCGTGACCACTCATTTGTTTCTACTAAAAAGTTCCCTGAATTGACCTCCCCCGTGGGCATAGCGTGGCACGTCACGGGCTATTTTCTGTACCGAGCAGAAAAGCTTCACAGATCTTGATTTGGATTCCTTTCGCGACTCTCTCTCTCTCTCTTCTCCCGGCTTCGCCCTGAACAAGGATTCCCATTGCAATTTTTTGCAGCATGCAAAATTAAATGGTCCTGCATTTGTACGTACAGGAATCAATTATAAAAGTGGACGAGTAGACTCTAGTTTTCTTTTAATTTTTACTTGGTACCAGTAAATACACAATCTCTACTGATGATGATATTTATCCAGCAAGATTCATAGGGTCCTTAGTGAAACGTTCTAGACGAGTGAACCATCTTATGAGGACTTCCTCCATATGTTTCCACGGGAGGAAGACCTGTCTTCACATTCATCTTGAGTTTCTTCTTCCTTGATGCAGGGCATCCACCCATAATCCTGAGATCGTTCTCTCTATCAAGGTGCTTATGTTAGCGCGCCAAAATTCCCGTCCCAGACAAGAGTTAATAATAATTTACGGATCGAGTCCTCTAATTCAAACTTTTGCCTTGTTGTCTAGTAAAGTCGAAAATGCCATTGTGAATATCATATCTTGAGGTTGATTAATTGCAGTGTGATGAAATGCAGCACTCCTAGTTATCCTGCACTATTGTAGATAGAGGATGAAAAAAAAAAGGAGAAAATAAACCAAACTGGTACGCCAAATTAAAAGCTGGTGAGTTGTGGAGGCGTAGGTGTGTCATGTGTGATGTGTGAAGCTATATCATGCAGTATAGCAGACTGAAACCGAATCATAGTGGGAAGATAAAAATTTGTAAACTCATTAGTAATCACATTCAGTCATTCGTTCATATTGAATGTAGCAGCTCATCATACATAAAAAGAGGAAAAACGATGAGGATATAGCATATAGAATAAACGGTATAATTTATTCTGTGAGGAAATAAAGAGAGTATATAATAAGTTGGTAATAACACATCCTATATATACATGAGCATGCAGCGGGAGCGAAAAAAAATGTACTCCCCCCGTTCCAAATTATAAGTCACTTTGACTTTTTTGATTCACCCACTTTGCTATGTATCTAAACATAGTTTTATGTCTATAATTTGGAACGGATGAAGTATTGGGATGAAGCAAATTAAGTAGCCGACTGAGATGGCACGACATCTTCACTGATGAGCACACATATATGCAGCAGAGAGTGCAACGACGCGAAGAACGGATGGCATACAGGAGGCCGCGCGCCGGCGAGTGCAAGCGCAACGTGATATTGGCACGGCTCAATCAGAGAGCAGAGCCCCCCCGCTGACCTCTAGGGCTCGAGCTCTCGAATTGAACCGCCCCAATACCCCGTCGACGCGCGCGGCCCACATTTGCATCGCACTTGGCGCCTGTTTGGATTGAGCCTGCCAGGCAGCTCGGCACCCAGGATCGGTTGCCTGGCAGGCATCTGCCTGCGGGGGCGCCATCCAAATTCATGCACGAGGATGTATATATTAGTTACCCACCTGGATCGATGGCATATGTATATGTACTAGAGCCTAGAGGCAGGCAGGGCAGGATGCAGGAAGCTCCATGGACATGGATGGATGGATGGGGCAGCCGCTCCTTTCCTTTGCAGCGCGCTGGAGAGGAAGAGAGCAGAAGCATGAAGAAGCAGCAGCAGCAGCAGCCGGGAAATGCAGTGTGCCTGCCGGCGACGGCGGTGAGAGGCACAGCGCGGAGGTTGTGGTATTTATTGGCAACATTCACGGGGGATAGAGCTCAGAGATGCATGCATGTCCAGGCAGGAATCTAGAGCGAGCGAGCGGTCAGCACTGAGCTCTAGAGCAGCAGCGCTCATCTCATGCGGCCTGCAGCGCGGCATATGTGTTTGCCGCTGGCTTCTCTGTGTCCTGCTCCTGCTGCGAAAAACTACGGATACAGATGGCCCCCGTGCATTGGTTACGAAGCGAAAATAGTTTCAAAGCTCCACTCACAAAATTCGATCTTTTTTTCATGATGGTTTCATCGATACATGTATTTGTAGGTGTTTTGTGTGAGGAATGAGGGTGATCTGTCATCTACACTAGTTTTGTTTGTTTCGACAGATGGAATAAGTTGATCTCGATCCATCGCCTCCTTTTTTTTTTTTATTTGATTTGAAGATGAAGACACGTAATTAATTGGTCTAAGTACGAGGAATAGTCATCTTATCATATAGCAAGTACGAAACCGACGTTCTCGCAAGATTGATGAATATATATATGACGATGCATCATCATCATTTCACCTATAGCAAGGAAATTAGTAGCAGCACCAATAAATTTCGCAAAATCGGGTGCAACAAGCGTGGACAGTTTTGTTTTTCATCTGCACAAACATGGTGGCAGAACCAAGATTCGCTCGTCCGGCACTGGTGCACACGGGTTTCACCCTGTTCCTGCCAAGAGTCCAGGTTCCCAGGCCTGCTGTGCAGTGCGGTTCCATCGCCACCGGCTGGATGCATGCCGGTGCCCTTCGCCGCCGCCGTCGGCCGGTCAGTGTAGTCGGCAAGCCGGTGGGTTCAACCACCGTCACCCAGTCGGTGCCACCGGCACGAGGGCTAGTTAATTAATTAACAAAAGAAAAAAAAAAAGTAACAGCAACATTTACCTACAACGGTGTCACATCGATAAGCTCACCGTCACGGAGGACACAGCAGGTTTTTAGCAGAACTTATGAAGCATCCCAGAGCAGAGTATTACTTAAATGCGTTTAGCAACGTATGCTGACGCACAGGTTCTTGAGATTATGTACACAGATTCTTGAAAATGCCTATTAAGTATTTACAGGGGGCATTGTTGTCCGATGGTCGATCTATCGTGGCGGCGCTGCCACTCAGAACAGCCCGAAGGTGTTCTCGCCGCTGTAGGTCATGTAGAGGAAGCCGTCCTCATCCTTGTTCTCCTCGTAGATAGCGGACATCAGAGCAGCTGCAGGGACCAAAAGTGACAATGTTAGCGTGGGCACTGTGGTATTTCTTTTACTTCTCACCAATGGTCCGGCAACAGAGGAAACACTTTTGGGTACCTGTTGGCGGGAGGGTGTTCTTCACAAAGATGAAGATTGCCTTCTCGGCGCTGAGCTTGATGCGCTTCCGTACCACATACACAAACTGTCCAACTGTGAGGTCGGCAGGAACAAGGTACCTGCAAGCAATCGCATATCAGGAGCCACACAAATATTGAAGCTGGTCTTGACTTGTACCGATAAACTGGGCTTCCTTCTGAATTAATTAATGCAGGAAGATGATACAAGCAAAGAATATGCCAATGGAGTAAGCAATCAATTTCTAGATGGCAACTTGCAGAAGATACAGACTCTTGATTGCTTCAAGTTTCTGGAACTAACTACTAGCAGAGATAAACAACTTCAAAACTGGAACAATAATAGTTCCCACAGCCAACAGTTTTGCAATATGAAGAGTTTGACAAAATCAACGACAAATTGCTAAGACAATTCAGTAAGAGCTAATCCAAGAAATCAAAAATGCAATCAAAACATTCACGAAATGGATAGGAACTGACTTTTTCTTGTCAATGTCTGGGATGTCACTCCTCTCGGCCTTCTCAACAATGACCTGCATTACAAGAAAGCCGATTTGAATGAGAGCAAAAGCTACCGTGGAAATAATCAGAGGACATGGGGCATGGTACCGAAGGCTTACAGGGATTCTATCAGGGTACTTCTCCCTGATGCGGTTAGCCTCAGCTTGCCTCCTTTCTGCGACATATAAAACAGATGTATGGTGAGAATTTACTCATTCAATTCAAGACAAAAGGATATATGAAAATCGTGAAAAATATACACGAGACGGGCAAGCGGTGGATAAGAACTGGACAATCATGAGACATGCACAAGGAACAGATCAACCATTCCGTGGTGGGTGTAGGTACAACCTAACCCTAATAAAATTAACCTGGAGAGTTACAGCTTGAGAACATGTTTTCAGAAAGTTAGCAATGAAGAGGCCCAAATGCAGATAGAGGATGGAATTTACTAGTTGCTGGAGTTGGTATGGGCACTGCCGGATCATGTTAGGCTGCTACAAGCAGAGATTTGATCTTGAGTCAACACATCCAACTGCGGGTGGCACAGCCTATGAATCGCCTAGCAAAATTTTAACCGCAACTGTCATCAAGTTGAGACAATCCAGCCTAGAGATTATTACTACCGCAAAGCAGCAGACTCTAACCTCCCTGTCCGTAGCACCACCAAACCCCCCACCCCCCCCACCCCACCCCACCCAAGAAAAAACATCTATCTAATCACCACAGGATCGCGAAACCGTGACACGGTAGCAGAGACGAACTCGCCCCCAACAGAGTCGATTGATGGATTGACGGGTCCGCAGCGCACGTGGGAGCGCGTCTACCAGTACCAGAGAAACGACGACCGAAACCCTAGCACGAGCAACAACAACAACAGCAGGTGAACCAAGGGTGAGGTGGGCATCGACGAGGGCGTACCGAGGGGGTGCTCCAGCTTGAACGAGCTCCTCGCCATCTCTCCTCCTCTTGGTCTCCTCGATCGCACCGCGGCGGACCTGAATCCGGGTTAGGGAGAGGAGGCGCGAGGAAAGGGGGCGATCAAATCAAATCAAACCAAACCGAATCGAATCGACCGACAGCGGCGGGTGCTCACCGGACGGATGGGAAGGCTGCAGCGGCGGCGGCTGATTGGATTTGGAGGTGGGATTCCGGGAGGGGGGGTGATTTCGGGGAGTTGCTGCTTGGTTAAATGCTACGCGCACGCAGGCGCTAACGTACCCCCTTCCCACGGGAGATGGAGAGGAGGAGACTTTGGTTGCGTGGGATTGGATTGGACTGGGATGAATTTGCACGGATAAGCCTCCGCGTGGCGCTTGGCCTCGCGTGTCCCACCAAGCAAATCAACCAAACTTACGTTTTTTATTTATATATATTTATTTTTAGTAAACAAGAAATGTTAAAGAAACCGTCGCCTTCCGTGTCCCTGACGAACGACGTTGATCGGTTGGGTGCTTTGCATCGGATTGGAGGGAGGACCTTCATCGAAGTTTCAGAAAATACTACTCCATGTGAGCGACACAAATTTGAGATTAGTAGTATTTAGAAATGCTTATACTAATATCGCAATTTTTCGAGATCTTTTTTTTTTTTTTGGAGCAACCTTTTTCCAGAGACATACACATGGATTAGGTTAGGGTTTTTTTAGGGGAACATGGACTAGGTTAGGTAGCAGCATATTGGGCGTAGCCTTGTAGGCCCAAAACTAACCGGGCAAGTCTCGGCAACATTTCAAACACATTCTCTCTATTTTTTTTTAGTGTAAAGTAGCATCCGTGCCGTATCTTGCAATGCAACAAAACGTATCACTTGTGTCAACCTATTATTCTAATACATTTTCAATTCGAACTCTATATCATGACAGAATGAACCTGCACTATTCTAACTTCTAATATGAATGAATCCAAGAATGCCATTTTGTATACCAAAACTTCCATATATACATGTAAAACTCTTGCCATCGAGGGTATCCAAGCCTATTCCAAGTTATTAGTGGTACCCGCGACCGCTGCACGACGCGGCAACATATCATGGTTGAAAACTTGAAATCATGAAACCACTAAACAGGTGCCGTAACTGCTGTATAACAAGGCCAGCAGATTAACAGTGCAAGAGCAGAAAATTCAGACCTGCCAGAGGTCAAAACGTATCGATCATGTAACCTCAAAACAAGTCTCTGAAATCTACCAACAGTCCCGACATTTTAACACTTTCAGACGAAGTTCAGTGCACGGTTACACAAATTGTAATTGTAGTCCCAGGAGTCATCCTCCCAAGAGACTTTTTACACTGCCAGAGGCACAAAACCAACAGCTTACTACAGCATAGCATGCTATTCTCTTTTGTCTTCAGCGTGCCTCATACTGAACAACTGCCAAAACAGAAGAGCGGTATTGATCAGACAAGTATAAAGGATCAGGAAAAAAAAAAAGATCACTTGAAATTGCCAAGATGCAAAATCCAGCATCCAGTAGTATCATGGAGCAATCACGCTATGTAAGTTAGAACAACTACTAGAGCTTATTCTCTACTTGGCCTACCCAGCATTTTCACTGGGAACTGGGAAGTGACTACACTGATCTAAAGAAAAGGTTCATGCACTTGATAGTGAGAGCTTACTATCAATTTGGTTTAGCTACCGTTTTCAGTGTGAAATGGTTTCAGAGTTATGAAGGAAAAATATGCCTTCATTCTTCAGAAGAAATGTATATTTCTGAAACCATCTTATATTGCCTTTTCATAAAGACAGGAACAGTGACATGCACAAAGGAAACCAATTTGATATGCTAAAATGCAGTAAGCTCACAACAAGCAATACATTTTCCGTAACAAAAACACAAGGATCAAGTTACTTTTGCAAATCAAACACCATCGACAAAAACTACTCGCCCCCAACGAAGTCCTGTGGTAGCAACCCTAACCTTTCTGGTCCTCAACCACACCATCATGTCAACTTCAAGGCCCCTGTGATGCGTACCCTCACCTCCCAACTAAACAAACAAATTGTGTGGCCTCTACCTGCCCCGTCGCTTTCTCCTTTAAAGACAGCACGGCCCCTTACATCACAGCATAATCCATTTCAACACAATGTCCAGTGGGCAAACTTTTATTGTGGAGGAAAACAAGTGCTGCAGAATATAACCATTTCTAGAGAAGAAAATTGGGCAGCTCAATCATGAATGTCCAAAATTCTTCACAGTTGTGAAGGTTGTATGGACTTTGGAGGTATGGGTATCTACTCTCAATCCTCTCAATCTTGTACTAATAATAACTTCAAGGGAGATAAAAAATATAAAAAAATACATCAAATGCATATATGCAGGTAGAACTGGAGCAAAATCAATGCCATTAAACATATGTACGTGGGCGTATTTAAGGAATCTCACCGAGCAAAAACAAATTTATGATTCATGAATATTCTACAACCAAACTGCTTTGCAGAAGACTACATTCTTAGATGTCGGAGCACCATTGACAGCTAATGAACAAAAAATGTAACCATATATTTAAAAAGGCTTTGATAACTAACTACCAGGTAGCAAATTCAATAAGCATAACAACATCAAAGAGTGGAGAGTAGAGACTGCTTCCACCACTAGCTGAAATACATCTAAGGGAGGAACGAGTGTAACTTTATCTAGGAGGACAAGGCCATAGTCATTAAGCAACATAGAGCACTAAATAGTACAGGCATAGGAATAGAACCACTTCAAGATCAAATAATTAAAGAAATTGGGATGATAAAGATAGTTAAACCTGGAAGTTACATACATCCTTTGTAACATGTTTCCCCAGAGAATTTAATCAAGTGCAGTATGTTAAGAGTTCCCATTGTTAGAGGTTTTAGTTGAGTCAACAAATACAGAGTGCATACAGCAATACTCTCAAAAGTAGTATGAAAAGGCCACATGAAACAGTTCTTTTTTACACATGATTTCAGCAAAACCATTTTCTATAAGTTAATTTTTTAAAAATAAACAGTCACCTATAGTGGGCTAAGAGACTGGGTCTTGGTTAGAAAGTAATGATGAATTATACAAACGGGCATTTTCTGACCATTTTAACTAATTTTCTAAAATAATCCGTTCCATGTTCAATATGCAATATCAACTTCACACAGCACATAGAACCATAGAGGTACACAGGGGGGGAGAACTCTGGTGTCAGCTAGGATGGGTAACCACAAGACATTCAGACACTGTGCTTGAGCTACTTGAGAGTGTTCTGTAATGGTATACTTCCTCTGATCACAAATATAAATCCATCTAGGTTTGTCCTAAATCAAACCTTTTTAAACTTTGACTATCAATGTCTAAAATTTTAGATACATTTAAGGTGCAAGATTGACATTAATTAATATATTCATTATGGAAAGTACTTTACAATATAGTATAATCCCTGTCATTTAAGACAGTACATATATATTGCTAGCCCAAAGTTAAAAAAATTACTTGGGAAAAAACTAAATGGAATTATATTTGTCAACAAAGGAAGCAATAACTAACACCGGCACCTTCTTATAACAGGATGTATACTATTTCCAAAAGCACATATGGTACAAGCTCAAGCTATACCGAGGAAAATGTAACGATAGAACAAGCCAGTTATCAGAAGCTGTATAGGGTGTATCCCATTATATACATACACCAATCAGAAAGTAGAAAAGAATCTAACCAGTCACAGGTAAACACAAGCAATCACTTGAGACAAATCACATAGGAATTGAAGAGAGAAGGGGTAAGGTGGCCATACTTCGGCGGGTCCGCTTCTTGTAGAGGATGCGGTAGCCGCACTCCCGGCACTGGATCACATCTCCTGGCTTCAGTGTGTTCTCAGCTCCGCAATCTGAAACAAAAAGCTTCCGTTCATCAGAATATGGACAAGGAATTCAATACTTGATATTAGCAGGACTGCAAGGAAACTACTGCAGATGAAACCAAACACCCCCATAAGTCAGGGAGGCGCTAAAACTTGTAATTTTGATCCGTATTTCAGCCATCAAAGCTTTACTTTCCCAGACTGAAAACCCCTTTGTTCAAGAAGCTGCTCATACATGTGTACGGGTTCAAATTGCAGGACCGCTATCAGTCCTCTTGTACAACATCTACATGTAATCTCAGAGAAAACCAGCACAAAAATATTTTCCAGGTGAGGAATAAGGAATCCAGAGCTGGTTTCACTTATGTTTGCTAATTGCTAGGCTGCTAAGAAGCCAAAAAATCAATCGTGGCGAGGCGGCCTGGTTGGGGACCGCGGCGACAAATCGAGACCGAGAGGGAGGTATAGGAGGGAGAGCGAGGGATCAC
Organism: Bothriochloa decipiens; assembly: GCA_023333625.1. Classification (NCBI taxonomy): domain Eukaryota; kingdom Viridiplantae; phylum Streptophyta; class Magnoliopsida; order Poales; family Poaceae; genus Bothriochloa; species Bothriochloa decipiens. The sequence goes on from JALGXP010000121.1 coordinate 22,955, forward strand.
CTCCGCACAGGTAGCTGACGGGTTCCGGCTGCTGAGGGTCCATCCGGCGAGCCGCGAGCTAAGGGGCTAGGGTTTGTGTTTCCTGTGTAAGAAGGGACCAGACAGAGCAGCAGCTTTTTCCTCCTAGGGGAGAGAGATGGGGGAAAGAGAAGGAGGAGCAGGTCTTTTTTTTTTTTTTTTTTGAAACCGGATGGTATTATTTATTGATATAAAAGTTTACATGCATTTCTTACAAAGACACCCCTGATAAAAGAAAAATTACATCCAAGTCCTTGTAAGATTTCCCGGTCATCTTCGACGCTAGCCACCGGAGTCGCCGCTCGACGCGCCGTCCGACAAAGAAAGGAACGCCAAAGCTGCAACTTGAAGCCGATTCCCAGCTCGAAGAAGGAACTTCTGAAGAAGCAACATACATGTTAAACGCTACAACAGTCGGCGTACCGAAGAAATCGATGCACATTTGAATCGTTGAACGCCCGAGCAAACCGTTGCCGAGAGAAAGGAGATCCGACGCCTCAAGATGAGCAGGCGATCTCCAAGCAACCAGCGATGAAAGAATCCCAAAAGGGAGACTCCAACCCGATTTCTCAAGGTAGGAGGAAACATACCTCACAGCTCCATCTCCAGAAGACACGGCGCTACCGCGGCCACCGGAGATGTTCTGGAGGGACAAAAGAACCAGTCACCTGAACCCTAGGCCACCGGGACGAGCTGCAGACCTACCGACAACCTCACCAGAAAGGACACCGTCACCGGTGCCGATGCCAAAGAAGCCGAAGGAGGAACAAAAGAACTCAACGTCGAAATTCGAAGCTTCAAAAGAAACCCCAGATCCGACGAGGTAGTAGTCGCCCAGCCCATCGCCGCTGCACAAAAGCAGACCGACGAGGCAGAGGAAGGGCCGGCGAAGTTTATTCCGTGGCGACGGCGCCGCCTCCGCCATCCGCATGCCTCCTGGATATAAGCACCCTAACCTAGGGACTATGTACATCACCCGCCGGATCCACGACTCTCCAGGCTCACCAGCGGCGCGAAGGCCACCGGCAGCGAGAAGAGCCGGCGAATCCGGCGGTGGGAGAAGGAATCGCCTCGAAGCCGCCTGTCTCAACTGTAGATGGGGAACGAGATGCTTCATGCTCCAGAAGGAGGAGCAGGTTGTGGTGTGGCTGGGCTGAGGGCTTGAGTTGGCCCGGACTGCGGGCCCAACTGGACAACGCGGGTTACAAGCGATCAGGATGTGTCTCGGCCGAGGGCCTGAGTCGGCCGCGGGCTGCCGGCCCATCTGGAGAACGCGGGTTACCAACAACCGAGGACTAGTGTTTTCCATATGTTTTTTTTTCCTTCACTTACAATTGCCTTTTCAGTCCAAATGAAAATGTAACAACTCACTGGTATTATTTCTCTATATAGCAAAAATATGTGAAAAGAGCTTCAATTTAGGACCTGTTTGCTACTTGAGCTAATTGTTAACTAACTAAAAATGAGTTCTAGTGCATCCAAATATAAGAGCTAATATAGGTGGACTTATTTCTTTTAGTCACTTTGACTAATTTTTAGTCCCAACTAGTAACTAATAACTAGCTATATGTATCAAATAGACACCCCCCCCGACAGTCTAACATCCGAAACCAAATAAAAAAGAACAAATTTTCAATATCTTATACCATTACTAATTGAGGGCCTTTTTCTTAAGCCTCATGCTATCACGAAAATGTTCTACAAAGATAAATAAAAAATTATCCAAATAATCCTTTTTGAGACCGGTGGATTAACATATGTAAATCCATATACCTCGTGGCATTTGCATCCTTAGGGCAAGTATATTTGTGGTCTCATGCAATATCACTTAATTAAAAGATGGCTTAACAAAAAACACATATAACTTGTGCGTTGAGTATCTCCTCATGCAGAGGATGTGGCTGCTACAAGGGAGGACTACGGAGGAGGCCACGCAGGAGCTTGAGGCCATGTTCCACGGCAAGCCCGGTGATACCGACGCGATGCGGGAGCTCTTCCCTGACGCTGCGCGGCCACGGTGGCCGCGCTGACGACGCAAGACGACGCGGCGGACGCGCTTGACGCCACCACCGATCTAGGGATTGAAGCCGGTGCGCGCAGACTAGGTTGTCGATTTAGTGAGTAATCCAATTACGTTGTAAGGTACGGGAGTAGCGCTTCATGTAATACCTTCGCTCCCAAAACGCGCGAAAGCGCGATTGTAAGAAACTTTTCTACTTAAATACAAAGATGCGCAAGCCTTTTGCGCGTTCGAGAAATGTCTTTTCAATTGTCTTATAGTAATTCTAGGGCCTTTAATTTGTTATAAAATACATGAATATTTTTGAGTTGTACCATATCAAATACTCCTTCCGTTCTAAATTATAAGTCGCTTCGATCTTTTGATATATTCATTTTGCTGTATATCAGATACATAATGACGTATAAATTGTCTTATTGTCCTAAGTTTTATAAAAAAAAACATGGCACCACGTGAGACGACTTTTAAAACGGCACGCAGTGTACCGATGTACTTGCCTTAGATGTGTTTGCTGCCCACGGTTGCCCGTAGTTCCTATGTGGCTTTGGAGCTAGTTGAAGATAATATCCATTGGGTGGGTCTGCTTTTGCTTGTAAATCCACCTGAGCCATTGTTAAAAACAAGATACAATCCCCTAAATCTGTATTTAAGTTACTCATCTTTACCGGTATAAAAGATGATTCAAGTACTCTTTAGATTTGGATCTATAAATACCACCACCTCCGCTATTATGATAGATAATTCTAAAGTAACTTTCTCCTTATCTACCCCTAATACTTAGTCTTGAAAATTTCGGTCTGCCTCTAATTTTTTGCACCCGGCCTTCAGTCCGCCACTACATGTTCCTGTACGATCCATCAAATAATTGGTGGGCCTTTTTCGTTGCAGCCCACTTGTTCGTTAACCTCCTCCCACTCGCAGCCCCAGTCTGAATAAATTCGCTCGGCCCACTCCAGCTGCCGGCCCAGTCAAGCAACAGTGCAGCAAAAAATACCGGCCCAGCCAAGCATCAGTTCAGAAAAAAATACCCACACTCGCAAAAATGAGCGTCTCCAGAGATTCGAACCTAACCTTCACAGGTAGTAAAATAGTTGCTTACTGCCACACTATACGTTCTCATCTGTATATTTATCTGAAAATTTCTGAATATTTCTGGAATGTCTAGCTCTAATTCCCTTCCATACTCAAATTTATCATCCCGTTAAGTCGCTAATCCTCTTTTGCATCTCCAAGTTACATTCAATTTGAGTCTAATCAATATTAATTTTCTTATCTACGTTCCATTAGGTTTAGGTGCACTTCAATTTTTGTTAGCCTTTCGTTAGATTTCTTCTATTGTTTGTTCCATATGTTATCCTCTCCCCCCATCGGTTCACGGTTAGAACGGAGATTAGATAGATTAGCAGTAGAAATAAGAATAAAAAAAATCCGAGATTCAAGATGTAAAGATGGCAAAGAGATAAAAAGGTGAGAGAGCCATAATAGTTTTTTTTAAATAGTTCGGGTTCCTGATGTAAAATGATACAACTCAAATACATGTTTTATTAAACAAAAAATAATTCAATTTTTTAACTCCCTAGCATCATTAGAAATCGGGCACATGTTCTATTGAACAAAGGATATTTGAATTTTAACTCTCTGAAATAAATTAAATACAACTTAAACATGTTCTCTACTAAACAAATATATTTAATATATAAAATATTTTTTTTATTTTTTTTAAATATTTATTTGCTCCCGTTGCAACGCACGGGTATATTTTGCTAATATTTCTACCTAAAGTACCCCAATGCCAAATAAATTAAATACCTGACATATGCTTTTGTAAAATAAATAAATAACCATAGAGTGCAGCTATATATCTGCTCTCGTTGGAAGGGCATTTGTAGGATTTTCTCTACCTTTTTATTTAAAATCCCTATACCAAACAAATGCATAATATAATGACTTTATTTTAGACCTAAAATAATGTAGCCATTGCGGTTTTGGGCTCAAAACCAACAAAACCTAGATTTTTTCTGACTTCTCCATTTTTTGGAGAAGTCTAAACAGAAGCCTTCTCCAAGTGACAACATACATGCAGAACAAGTATGCAGTGCATTTTGATTATATTATAAAATGAATCGGATTCTGTAATTAAATTTGTACCACATATGTGGCACACAGGCCAACGAACACAATCCACAGTTTGGTGCAATTTGACCAGCAGAATGCAGAGTATTTTTACTGTGACGGTGAATACTGAATAGGAAAGGCGATGAATTGTGAAAAAAAAGATCAATATTGTGCATTATTGCACACGTGCAATTGTATAAGAGCTGAGCAGACCAAGGACACTACTGTAAGTACACGGTTGTCACGCATTTGTCTTCTTGTATATAAACTCCAGCTGCTGTCGAATGGCTCTGCACGACGACCTTTCTGATACACTCCTGAGATTGGTGCTTGTTTCGAAAGAAAAGATTGGTACCTTTTCTCATGCCAAATATTGTAAGATCGGTACCACCACAACGCCAATACCTCCTGCACTGCAACAAACCTCTTTGGAAGCGAGTAATGGAAGCACTATCCACATGCGTTCGCAACGTTGATGGGTACTGATTGGCCGCACACAACAACCCCCTGCTCCGGCCTGCTGCTTATGACAGGACAAGTGTTTTAAGATCGAGCCATCACGTGTGGTACATTACAAGGGGCTCTAGCTCGATGCATGGAGGGTTTTAAGATCGAGCCACCAGTTTCATCCCTCATCTATATATTGCCACTTTCGCATGTTAATTTGCTATATGTTTTGTGAAAAGGCATGTAGCGTGGTTCTTCCAAGTCTTTAGGAGCACCTCAGGTGTGGGGACTTCCTATGGGATTCAATGATAGTCGACATTGTCGTTGCCGGTGAGATGTCTATAGTGATTTTGTCGATCTAAAGGATTTACTGGTCTGATCTTCGAAAATACTCATAAGAAAGGATCCACACAACACATATGCACACAAACCCTTTCTTATTGCAGGACAACTCTCGGTTTAGACTTTCCTTGGTGGATCCTCATCTTCCTCCAGCTCAATCGATAACAACAAATTGGGAAGAACACAGAAGTAGAAAAAGAAATAATGTCGGATGTGTCATATATGTTAGTGTCTATTGGAGTGAAATTGAAGGCGTTCATTAGTGTATGTTGATGTAAAATATTAGGGTCATCAAAAGTGGGAGAGTCTTCAGATAAAAATAGAAACCCTAATTTAAGGGCCCTTCTAAAGATGCTCTAAGACTATCCCAACGTGTCGATGCTCAAAATTTTACGGGTCAGCCGATGCTCCATTTCCCTTGAGCGGCAGCAGTGAAGTCTAGTTGTGGGGCCTATATTACATCATGCATTTAATAGTATGGATACCACTTTATTCTCTTCTCATGTCACATACAGGTGGGACCACATATATCAAGCATCAATGCATGTTCTTTCCACGATGCTTCACTTTGGGATGCTTGAATTTACTGCTGCAATGGGTAAGCATCGATGCTGAGATGAAAAAGAGAGTTTCAACACATCGACATTTTAGCTCCACTGTTGCTAGTCTAAGAGCACAAACTAGATTATACATAGAAGAAAGACTCAACATGTCTCAAAATCTTGTTAGGCCAATTTGCCAAGCTACTATGAACCATTTAGCCCAAGGGTTCTCAAAAACTAAACTTTGTTACACTGAACCTCGGAAGAAATATGGTTGCAGGAGAGGAGGCCCAACATGGCTTTTCATGACATTCACCTTATAACACATCAAAAAAAAAAATGAAAGTTTCCTGCAGTATCTGTGTACACTTTGGGCATTTTTTCCATGGGAAAAGGATTCAGATTTCTCATTTCCATGACCCACGCAAGGTCCCAAGTACATATATTCAGCATGGACATATGTACTTTGGATTTACGTTTTTTACCTGTGGGTAATGCGTGGGTGAGGATGTAATGCATCCACACACAACTAGCTTTGGCTTGTGAAGCATGGTTCTGTGCTTATCTATCAATCCATGATGACATCATAGGTTTGCCCCCCATAGATGCAAATTTGTAGATAACCAGTGTAAAGAACCAGATGGTGGAGATGTAGTGGACTTTATTTTTAAATGAAGTGAGCAACCAATAATTGGCTCGTAGATATGTATGCTCACGCAGTCCACACTTCCACTATATACTAGATAGTGTGCTCGTGCGTTGCTACGGGACATCTAAATATTTGTACTAAAAACAGATAGATCGTAAAAAAATAACAATGCTATAAAATTAAATACTAACATTAAAGTGTCATTTAATTTAAAAAGTAAAGTTCGTGAAACTAACACAATCATGGAGAGCGTGATGTCGTAGGATCACAAACTCTACTGTATATACCTTGTCGTGATATGACTAAGATAATATTTTATATCGGCAGGAGAAAATTTCTTATATACATCTATTTAATGCGCCAATAAATCAAGGAATAAGTTTCACCATATCTCTGCCCCATCTATACACATGTCCGAGTATATATGTTTGATAATTTTAAACCAAAATAAAAATATGAAGGTTTGCCAATGAGAAGTACAACAAAAAAGAAGATATGCATTAGATATACTACAACTTCATACCTTAGAGGCTGATAGTAGGGACCTATTCATGATAGATAGGAAATATTTTCTGATTGAAAAAACATCTGTTAGTCAATAGATATTAGCTAATTTAGCCAAATAATATTGTTCTGGAAACCAAATAATGTAAGCGTATACTGTTGTATTTCTGAATTTCATTCTCTTTGCGTAGCATCTAAAAGTAAAAGATCCCAGATTGCCAAGCTCCTGTCATGATAAAAGGCTGAATATCGTTTATACCGGCCCGGCGTATTTATCTGAACCAAAGATAATAGGTTATCAGAGATAAGATGACCAAGGCAGTAACCAGTACAATATGATATTCTCCAATGCTGCTTTATAGAAGTAACAAAATTTCAGAGTCAAACAAAGATTTTATTTAGCAACCTAGCAATAATATATCTGGTTTCATCCCATCTAATAGCAGAAATCAGGCAAATCTTGAGGAGGTTGATTTTTAGAGAACACTATCTGAGTCATTTCTGATCTACAAGAAACGAAGAGAAAAAAAATTTAAGGGTCATATTTCACAGAAATGAAATTATGAAGCACGCAACCAAAGTGAGAATGATGACATGGGGAAGCGCTGGAACCATGGCCTGCATTGACTCAGACGAGGCTGTTGTCGCCACTGACCAAAGTCCAAAACCTGATAAGTGAAACAATGCATTAAAAATCACATGCAGCTTATGTGTGTTTATATTCTTCTCTGAAAGTAAAAATCCCAAGAAGTTAGTAAAAGGTAATATCAGGCATTGGAACGGATGGGCTCCTCACTGATTAGTAGGAAGGAAATTCAGAGCTATATATATTTTAACTGAAGTTCTTTTTTCTCGATCACGCAAAAGACTTGCGTGTATTTTCATTAAGGGAAGAGTTTGAAAAGATTACAAGCGGGGCGTTTTACATCAGGAGTGAACGCGCTTCTCCGCTGAGTACATGCTTAAGTTGTTATTCTCTGAGTTAACTGAAGTTCTGAATCATTCGATTATTTGATAAGCTTTGGAAAGTTGTAACTGAATTATTGGGTTCTTGCAAATACAACACTACAATATAGCTTGAAAAAACATGGGGACATTTTCGCACCATGTTTTATAATAGCAAATCCCAGATTGTGGTGGGGGTGGGTGGTCAAGAAAGTATCAAATACGCAATTCCTCTTCAGAAGACGGGGAGCCAGCAACTACGACAGCTATAAGGAGCCTAATAATTGGAAATGAAAAATAATATGAATCAATATTATATCTGGCATTCTGCCAAACAGAACCCCAGACTACTTTAGATCCAGCTCCAGTTGTAAAACAATGTGACTACTGAATCCTCTACATTTGTTACACAATAGCAGTCCAGGACTGGAACACCTGTTACGCGAACTAAGCTAGGATCTTTAATTGTTTGCTGAACTATAGCTATATACACATCACATGGTTTTTAAACTGCAACTCAAGCCAAGACAAAAAATCAATTGAATGTGTTCTGAACCCTTTTTTCCTAAAACGTCAAGGATAGGTTTCTGAATATTCTGCGAAAGGAACTTGTGTGTTCTCACTGTGCATCTCATAGACATTTTAGACCATTATAAATAATAAAGATCTTAAGCTTTGTTGTGGCATGTGGGGCTCATTTATATGGTGTGCGTGATTTTTTCTACTGGAAATGGGCGTAACTGACTTTGATTGTTCTTTGTCGTAACCAGCAGAGAGAAATTTAGAATTTTCTAAAAAGATTCGACATACTTTGTTTTGGGAGAATTTATATGTTAGGAAATAAACATACTAAGATTAGTAAGTTACCTGAAAACAAGCCATATCCATTTCTGAACCAGCAGAGAACCACCGAGCATGACAGCAACTCAGCTCATCGGCTCTGAAGTGTCCAAGTTGTATACTGTTGAGCAAGTGAGCTACTCCAATCAGGATTACGTAACAGGTTGCATGCAGTGGAGAGGAGAGGTGTTTATAAACCAGTAGAACGACCATGGTCCCATTGCTAATTGTCCTGAAGGAAAGGTGTTTATAAATCAGTAGAACAACCATGGTCCTTTTCTTCAGTAAAAGAACCATAGAGATTAAACAAAAAATATTTTTTTGAAAGCACAAATACATGAGTAGACAAAAACAATAAGTAACTAATGCCCGAAATTCAGAGCTTCTGCTTCTATGCAAATCTCTCTTTTTTTTTTTGCGAAGATGCTTCTATGCAAATCAGAGTAACTAATGCTCAAAATTCAGTGTTTTACTATATGTGCTTTTTCTTACAAATGCAGTCATGTGCAAATTCAAGCAAGAGTTCAGAACTTAATTTTTTTTTTTTTGAAAGAAAATTATGGGGCAACAGCCCCAAGCACAGCACCACACTTTATTGAGTGCCCAATTCTGATATAAAGCAACCTAGATTGTCCTGAAATCTGGAATAAAAATTTAGTTCTTAAGCAGCTTGCATTTCTACAAACAACAAACTGTAAAGCACTAAAAAAGAGAGGGTCCATATGTACTACTGATAATCTCTGAAAGTGATCAAAGTCATTAGGCATAATACATGTATCCAGATCCGAATAATAAAAGTTAGCCAGCAAATGGTATACCTGTTTAATTTGGCGCTCGTCCTAGTGGCGGCAGCGTCCGGCTGTGGTCCGTGCGGGTCGACGAGGCGGTGTGGAGTCGGCCGGAACGCGATGTCTTCATTGTCGGCGGCGGGAAAGGCTCTGGCGCGTTCGCAAAGGGGATGATGAAGACGGGTGCAGGGTGCCGGCATTAGCGTTGCAGCTGCAGCATGCGTCGTCGATGAGGACTTGGCAGCATTGCGACGGCGGCTAGGGAGCGGAGCAGGGAAGGGCGCCGCGGACGAGACTACGATGAGGAGATCACCATAGCCGGCCATGAATCTAGATCTTCGTGATGGGGAAGCCGTCGCGTATGCCGTTCGTGATGGGGAGGGGCGACCGGCTGATGGGGGCGCTGGTATTCACGAACGAGGGAGAGGAGCGACCGGCTGGTGGGGGGCGTCGTAGCCAGTGGCGGCCAGGGAGCGGGGTGTCGGACTGCGGGGAAGGGAGCGGGCTGCGCCATGCGGCATGCATGGAAGGGGAGAACCTCTGGGCGTGATTGGTGGGGAGCGGGCGCACGGGACTGGTGCGAGGGAGGTGGATTTTTTTGGCAGAGTCAAAACAAATATGGCACAAAAAAATGTTATTTGTGAGAGATGAGAGATATACTGGCCTTGGGCGTCGATGGATGCGCACCGCAACGTCGTGCAGGGCCACCGGCGGCGGCAGCTGGGGCGACAATGACGGCCTCCTGTGGCTGCCCCGGCGTGACATGATGCTCACCGGTCTGAGCGGTGTCGCCGGGCTCGCCTGGTACCCTGGCCTCTCGTCCGCCGAGGAGTCTCCGTGCGACGAGGCGGACCCGGTGAACGAGCAGGTGTTGCTGTGCTCGGACGACAACAGCAATAACCAGAAGCCCTGCCCTCTGCCGGCGCCGACGGCCCCCGTCGACTTCACGCCGGCAAGCTCGGTGAAGCGCGTCCGGCAGGCGGCGCACCTCCTGAGCCGGGAAAACCAGGCGAAGTACAAGGAGGCCGTGGCGAAGATGAAGGCGCTGCCGGAGTCGAACCCGCTGAGCTTCAAGGCGCAGGCCGCCATCCACCAGGCCTTCTGCGACAGATACTACAAGAAGCACAAGGAGGTCGGGTCGGCGGTGTCGAAAGACGACCCGGTGTTCGACGTGCACTTCTCGTGGATCTTCGCGCCGTGGCACCGCATGTACATATACTTTTACGAGAAGGCCCTCGGCGACCTCATCGGCGACAACACCTTCGCGCTGCCGTTCTGGAACTGGGACGCGCCTGACGGCATGGTGGTGCCGGCTCTCTTCAAGGACCAATTCAGCCCGCTGTTCGATCCCTACCGGAACTCGGCCAACCTCGACGCGCTCGTCGACCTCGACTACCTCAACGACAGGAATAAGGATCCAATCCCTTTCAAGGGCCCAAAGGACCAAAAATACAAGGAACTTGTCAACAAAAACCTGTGCACCATATACGCCCAGGTAAGTGTATACACATGATGCATACAAATACTCGACCGTGTACATATACACTATAACATACAGTATATATGTGTGCATTTTGACAGCAAGTACATAAGGGTCCGGAATCGTACCTGGGCGAGAAGTACTGCACCGACCTGAAGAAAGTCAAGGGCAATCCCGGCGCCGGCACGATGGAGCGGATGGCGCACACGGCCATGCACGTCTTCGTCGGCAGGGCGGGGCCGTCTGGTGATGCTTGCAAAGCCGAAACCGGCGGCGTCCTGAACCACAGCAAGAACGACGGCAGCTACAGCTGCGCGAACGACATGGGGTTCCTGGGGTCGGCGGGGAACGACCCGCTCTTCTACTCGCATCATTCCAACGTGGACCGCATGTGGCACCTCTGGTCCACCCGGCTCGGCGGCGGGCAGGGCATCACGGACCCGGACTGGCTCGACACCACCTTCGTCTTCTACGACGACGTCAAGAGCCCGCGGAAGGTGCGTATCAAGTTCAGCGACGTCCTCAGCGACGTCCTCAACATGATTGTATTGTATTGAGTGGTTAGGAATTAAACAAGAGGGGTCTGTCTACCGGACACCCGAGTGACCGGGTGCACGCGCGTCACTCGATTTCGTGAAACTGTTCATCTTCCACCTCACGCCCCCGCCTCTGTCCGCCACCCCGCAGCTGCCGCCCTCTTCCCCTTCCCCCATCTCCAGCGAGACTCTCCCGCCCTAGCCTGGCCCGGCCGCCATCCCCCGTCGCCGGGGCACCCCTAAACCGTCCGTCTGCATCCCCGCCGCCTGATTTTCCTTCCTCCCCCCGGCCGGCCGGACAATCTAGAGCCCACCGGAGTTGGAGAAGAAGGGGGTGAGCTCGCCGGAGTTTAAAAGAGAAGGAGGGGAGAGGAAGAAGACAGCAGCATGAGGGAAATCGAGTGAGCGATTTCGTCTTCTCATTCGAGTGAGCTTTAGATTAACTGATCAAGAGCCCATGTTAAAGTCTTTTCTACGGAATAAAATTGTTATGTTATCGTCCCAGGTTCTATAGACGATCGTGGGATTAATTATATCAAATTAACTCACCCTAAATGGCCGGCACTCTATTGACAACTAACCAAGTCACCACACCAGCTAAGAGCTGGATCGCTTCGTACAGGCAGGGCAAAGTTCAGCCTAGCCGTGTTTTAACTTGGCTGACGCCTACAACGTGCTCAGAGACGAATCTGCAAAACACGCCAATGAGGACTCTTAAAACCTGAAAACCAAGACGCACACCCCCGAAGGAGCCCTGTGATTGGCTTCCCTTGCTAGTCTCGCTCACCTCTCTAGAGTTTCGTAGTCGTTAGACTACTAGCCATGTAGCATCAACGAAGAACATGAGGAGTAGTAAATGGTCAAAGAGAGGGTAACTGTGTTTTTTTTGTTCAATTGGACAAAAATTGATACTTAATCGTCCACGATCCTCTCGTATAATTACGGGATATTCACGCAATTTTACATGTTTTCCACACCATTTTCACACAATTTTATGTGTTTTCCATGAGATGGCTATATTTAGACTAGTGCTAGCGTACTACTTTGCTCATTTTGCTCACCAATAGTTGGTAAGCCAGCCCAAGTTAGTTCATTACAAGGGGAACATATCAGGTGGAAACCAGACCACCTATGCAAACTTGAAAACTTTGAATCTCGGTCGCAAGATGTTGATGCAAGGCCCAAGGATGATTAGGTAATTTTACGCTTAACTGCTCGCTTGTAATCATACTTTTACAAATCTCCCGACCCACACCCCTATGTGTCCCCTTGGATCAATATCATGTGGCTTAGATTTAAAGTTTCTAAGTTTGCACAAGTGGTCTGGTTTGCACCTGATATCACGTGTTGTATCACTGAAATGGTGGCATTATTGCTTCCTAAAATAATAATATTTATTGAAAAAAGTTATCGTCATTTCACAACTGCTTACCTCACAAGCTAATCTCTGTCTGCTCCCCTGTACCGATGTCTTAGTCGAAAAGCAATGCAGCAATAGTGCTCTTTTCAGTTTTCAGCATAGGCTGAACCGGTTCAGAAGGCCATTTTGAGACAGCTAGTGAAAGCACCCAGGATGTGAAGCCAACACTAATCTGGAGCTGTGTATATGTTCAAGAGATCACCGAGGTGCATTTCTATTTGTTATCAATACGGACTGTATATATTTATGTTGGTTTCAGTAGCAAAAGGTAGAAACACATTGGCTTTTTTGTATTTTTATATTTAATAAGCATTTGGTGCCCTGTCTTACACCATCAGGCAACGTCTGGTTCTTTATTGTCATGCCTCATGCCTGATGAATACCTGGACTACAGAAACATACTGGGCTCAACAAAAAAGGTATTACATTCTGTGATACTTTTCTTGTTTCTTGTATGATGTAGAAGAACAAAGCTGAGAATTTTGGATTGGTCCTGTTTATTATGGCACTGAAATGCAACCTGTTCCATTGCATTGCTTATCCACATTGGCGGTTGATACTTCTCTTTCCATTTTTTAGAAGGCTTTGTTCTTGCACGGTGAAGGAGAAAGATGTCTTTCAAGAGGCTGATTCAGGACATGAGGTACGAGTTCGGGAGCATTTCGCGACATTGATGAGGGGCTTTAATCTTATTGGGATTAAAAAGGTAATTATTGCAATGTTCACTTCCAAGATGTTCTGGGTTGAGAAGTCTTTAAGATGTTAGCTCTTGATATCATTTTGACTTCCGAACTGATATATTAAGGATTGATTACTATGCTTCGGTCATGTGACTGAATTAGATTTGTAGCGTGTTGTTGCTGCTCATCCTAGCCTGGCCCCCAAATCCTTCACGGTACAAGCCATTTCATTGCAACTTATAATTTATTTCCACATTTATCAACTCTGAAAAATCTGTATGTTGTGCTGCAGGTTGTTAAAGCTTCAGGGATGTTGCAATATGTAGTCTTTGTGCTCTGCATTTCTAGGTTCATAATTATGAAGTTCTCATTATTTTTTGTTTTTTGTGAGGAGATCAGGAGGGGCTGCCCCTACTGTTCTTGCTATTGATTGATTCGAGCAAAGGTTCTAAAGGAAACGTCAGCAAGGATTCAGAAAATGAGGTGTCCTTCAGAGTGAAATAAGTCGATAGAATCCCTCTATGTTCGGTCAGCAGTGCATTCTCTTCGAATGTCATTCGATCTGCTACTGCAATTTTGGACAAGCACCGGTGGTTTTAGTTACTGAAGTGTACTTCTTACTATTTTTTATAGAATGTAGCAAGTAGATTTTCACTCTGAATTCCAATCTATTTGTGCATATTGTATTAGCACATGCTTAGAAAAACGGTTTTAGTGCAAGCCTTGACTGTCTCATGGTTGAGAGAGATATCTGAAGGATATGCCATGACTGGTCCTCCCTTGGTTGTTTTAATGTGAATTTTATTTTAAATGAAATCACAACGTTAGCACGGGCACTATACTAGTCATGTAAACGACTTAACGTACTCATTATTCACCACCCCAGAGCATAACAACATCAAAATCCTTCTTCACTGCCAGATTTTAAACCGACAGTGATGTGGGGCTCATATCACTGTCGGTTGCTCCGAATCACCAGTGATATCGATCAGAAGTCATTCTTCAAAATGCAAGCGCTAGCTTCACGGTGAAGTGCATCCGCAACAATGGAGGGAAGGGCCTAAACACGCACCACTGTGCTCAGAATGGAAGAGAGGAGGGAGACTAGGAGAGGACGGTTGCAACCTCTTTTGTGTTGTTAGACATATCACCATTGGTTCATGGCTAGAACCAACAGAAGAAACTGTCATGCATCTGTTTTTTCAATGCTCCTTCAGTCAAGCTTGTTGGAATGAAATTGGCATCACTTGGAACCTCAACCTCCCTCCATTAGATATTCTCATTGATGCAAGACTGAACTTTGGGAGTTCTATTTTCAGAGAAATATGCATCACTGCCTGCTGGTGCATTTGGAATGCAAGAAATGGAGTTATATTTGATAACAAACAATGTTCTATTCAGAGTTGGAAGACCCATCTCAAGGGAGACCTGGCATTAATTTGTATTAAGGCCAAAGATAGCCATGCTGGTGCCATCAAACAGTGGCCGGAGAATATAGCATAGGATCTCTCTTTTTCTTTCTTTTGTGCTTTGTAAGCACCTTTTTGTTTCTTTGCACAACTGGTGCCGTGTAATTGTTTGTACCCTTTTTTTTGTCTTAATATAAAAAAGAGAGGTGGGGGGTTTACCCCCACTGTGCCCCTCAAAAAAAATACTGCACCCTATCACCGCCAGATCTTGGTCAAATATCTCAACCGACACTGATAGGTGGCCGTCCAGCTACTGCCGATTAGTGATAGTTGTCATCGCTGTTGTTTCGACACATGATTCGCATGTCGCCTTCCATCACTACTTCATCTTCGGGTTGGAGCGAAAATGCATGGTGCAGCAGAACGGGAGACAACAAATGGCTGGCTGCACTGTGCACTGCATTCTGTGTGATCGACGACTTCTGTGTGAACACGGGACGAGATAACATGATGTACGCATGTGATCGAGTGTATTATACAACAAATTAACAAAATTCTCCCCGGCCGCGCGCCGACTATATATGCTGCCAGTGGATCTCGAGGCCTGCCATCTCCCCACCCAAGCGAGATCTTTTCTGCCTACTCTAGTGCCCGGATCTCAGAGACAGAGGCCTGATGCCGGCCAATGGGTTTGGCCTCCGATCCAATGACGATGATCTTTTTTCTTTCATCTACATTTTTATACTCTGCTCGGAAAAAAAAATCTACACGTTCATACTATACTGATCGACAACCTTGCTTAATTTGTACCTCTGTCCCTGAAAGATTCAACTACGCTATTAATTGATTGCGTGCCAGTTAAAGTGTTTCACGCTTAACCAAGTTTCCAGGAAAAATAGTATTGGAATTTATGGCTCTAAATTATTTTATTATAAAAATATAGTATTTTCTAATGGATTTAATGATATTATATCTATAATTATTTGATATTACAATGCATGCATATGAGCAAGGTAACCAGCCAAATACGTTTCAGACATGAACAAATATGAAATAGGGAAGATTATTTGTCATGCTTATGTTCTAGTAATTGCTCCTCGCATATAGCAACTTGAATGAAGTCATTACTCAATGTGAAGTCATTACTAATGGTATCAATATCAATTCCATCGAACGACTCTCTTAGAGATAATGGATACTACCTGGTTTTAGGCCTTTTTAAAGATAAAGAAAAGAAGAGGCCTCGGTCTAATTTCATTTTTTTTAACTAGTAGATCTGATAGCGTTTTAGATCGTTACTGTATGAACTAACTTGGCGAAAATGAGTTAATGCTTTTAACTAGTAGCTCTGATAGCATTTTAGATCGATAACATAATGAACTAACTTGGCGGTTAGAGTTGTTTACCTGATGGTTTCTGTTGCTGATAAGCCTGTTGGGGATACGCCCCAATCGTTGCCTAATCAATAGACCAGGTGTCCCTTTTTATGTTTGTGTGTGTAGGACGCTGGAGAGAAGCCTTCGGAGGTAGGACCTCCGCCGAAGAGACTCCGTTGTAGGCCATAGAGTCGGTCGGCGGTGGAGGTCCGGCGGCGTCGCCTCTCCTGATCGCGGAGGTCTTTCGACTAGGCCTCCGACTCCCACGGAGGCACCCCGCGGAGGTGGTGACACACGAAGACGATGACCGTCAAGATGGCATGATGGGCCGGGCTGAGGCCTATCGTCAAGGAACGGACTCTAAGGGCCCCTCTCACAGGCGCCAATGGGCCGCGGCCCGTGTGTTGCGGCAGTGAGTGACGGACAACTCTGCCCTTGGGTGGTCCACATGTTATAGGGTCGCTTTCTAGGGTTTCAAAACTCCCACTAGGGGTACACTCGTACTTCAACCTTGAGCTAGGCGGTCATTATAAAAGGAGGCATCCTCTGTGTAATTAGAGCAGTTGTCCTCTGGTAGCTACAGTGTCACCCACCTTAGGGCCCACTTTGTAATTTTCCCTACTTATATGCAGTGAGTTGACTCCGGTCCTCCCATTTTGACCTCTCTCTAAACCTGCTGGAACCGTGTTCTAACAGTTGGCACCCACCGTTTGTGTCTGGCCGGAGATAACACCTGCAGATGCCACCAAGAACAAGAACCTCTGCGAGGAGACGTACCGCCACTGAGGCGGAGGTACCAGAACCCTCCGCTCGAGGGAGACCAAGAAAAAACGCTCGCAACACTTACGCCTCTAGAAGGGAAGGCGAAGGTGACAATGAGAACAACGAGCAAGGGGGATCCCCCAGAACAACCTTAGCTAGATCAAAGCCAAGAAGATGAGATAGCCAGGTTAAGAACAGAAATGCAGCATATGGAAGCTGAAAGAAACAGATTGAGGGCAGAATGAGCTGCAACTCAAAGAACAATATAATCATCGCGTCGGGCGGAAGAGATTAGGCAGCAGATGGCTATCCTGCAAGCGGAGATCTAGAGCATGCAGCCTCCAGCAGCCAACCTCGCTAATACAACTCAACCACCAATACCCAGTCAATACCTTACCATGGACATATAGCCAGTCCATAGAGCAATACAACCGCAACCCACATCATCAAGAGTCTTCGACCCAAAATCACCATTGTCCGAAGGCCTGCAAAGCGCACCATGGCCCTAGACCTACAAACCAGTATCACTACCAAGATTCAATGGCAAAACAGACCTGAGGCAGTTTCTAATGAGCTTCGAGGCTACACTAGCCTTTGCAGGGGCAATGACCATGTGATGGCAAAGTCATTCGTGATAGTAGCAGAAGAAGATGCCTTGGCATGGTACTCGATGTTAAAGCCAAGCACTGTATATTCTTGGGAATACCTGCGCGATCAAATACTAGCAAACTTCAAGGGATTCATGAATGAGTCATTAACATCAGCAGACTTGTTCAGCAACAAGCACCTCAAAGGGGAACCCCTCAGAGACTACTATCACAGATTTTTGCACCTCCGCGCAAAAGCACCCGATGTCCCGAACGGAGTAGCCATAGAAGCAGCAATCAAAGGGCTCCAGATAGAGCTGTTCGCCAACCACTTGGCAAGAGAAAAGCCAACAACAATGCCCAGCTACATGAAGAATTCGAGAAGTATTGCAGATCAGATAATGACCTCTGGAAAAGAATAGAGGAAGCAGACAATCAAACCAAGCAATCCTCAGGCAATGGTAATAGGAGGGACAATAGACCTCAGCTAAGACAGAATTACCAAAGCCAGCAGAAGCAAGTTGTCAACTTTCACAACAGTCAGCCTCAGCAGCACAACGACAAGAAAGAAGAGGCAATCTAGAGCACAAGAACCAAAGCGGACAGAGTTATAACAGAAACAACAAACCAAAGAATTGGAACAAGAACCAAAAGCCAAAAAAGCCCTATTGTCTTTTCCATGGCGAAGACAAAGGGCACTTCACAAGAGAATGTCCGGAGGCCCTTGAAACAATAGAAAGAATGAAAAGCAAGCAGTCACAGCAGCAGTCTCCACAACAAAGTACCTGAGAAGTAAACACATGTATGGGTAACAGTGGCACCAACAATACAACCCGAGCTTCCCAGGATAAGCTCAGGCCCAATCCCACAGCACAATTTGGCACAACAGTATTACCCAGTGTCGTTACCAGCCTCGGGACCAATCTATCAGCAAACAGGGCAATACCTGGGTCATACTCCAAACAGAGCATTATTACCTAGCATCGTTACCAGCCTCGAGACCATCTATCAGCAAACAGGGCAATACCCGGGTCATACTCCAAACAGTCTAACTTACATCAATCCAAGACCTCCGCACATAACGTTCATTAAAACAACACACGTGTAGACACCTCCGACGACACAGCAAAGGTAGTACGAGGCACTACCGGCACCTTCGCAGCATATTCCATCCTCATGGGTGACCCTGAAGGCGGAGCCTCTGATTGAGAACCAGATAAACCCACATTCTGCTTTGCCAACCGTCAGCATGAACCTAACACGACCATATTGTAGGGAGCATGATGCCACACATATTAACAAATATACCTTGAAAATTAATCCAGAGCAAGAATCAGTGACACTTTGGTCTTGATGACACTTCACTAGTGTTTATATGTACTCTCTCCGTTCTAAATTATAAGTCATTTTGACTTTTTTGGTTCATGTATTTTACTATTTATCTAGACATATTATTATGGCAATGGATCAAGTACAAACCAATCTCTCCGTGCAAACCAATTGCGGGGAGAGAGGTGGGAGGGAGATTTGCAAAAGTATGATTAGGACCGGGCAGTTAAGTGTAAAATTATATTTTTTGCAAATTTTGCAAATCTCTCCCCATACCTCTCCTCCGCAGTTGGTTTGCATGGTTCGCACGGAGGGGTTGGTTTGCACTTGATCCGTTGTCTATTATTATATCTAGATACATAATAAAATGCATGAACTAAAAGAGTCAAAGTAACTTACAATTTAAAACGGATGGAGTATTTCGGATGATCAATATCGACTAACTATAACAGATGTGGGACCTCGTACTATAAAATAAGCAACATAATGAGTGCATCAAAATTCAAACACATTCAAGCTAGGCACCACGACACATAAAAGCATGTTTTTTGAAAAAAATTCTAAAACAAGTTTCACAATTTTCCGAGCTAGGATTAATTCCATATCTAGGATTGTAAATTACATTACCTTTCCATGTAAAAATATATTTGATCATAATTATTACGCTTCAATAGGTGACTGACTGGTCCATTTAGTACGCTCTATACGTGAAGTCGCCAACTCACCCTTGGATCTCTTGGCAACGGTGGATGTTATCTGACTGCAGTCGGCAGTCGAAGGGTGTGAATTCAGAGGATCTCATTCCTAACTCCTGCTAGCGAGCAAAATGAGCTAAGTAGTAGGCCAGCACCGGTCTAAATATAGCAGCCCAGCTTGTGAGCAATAATCAATCATTAGATTTGGATGCAAACCTGGCCCAGGCTGTTTTGGTAGCCCGACCCAAATTCATATTTTCCCCTTTGGAAACCCATCCCACATCATGGGAAGGTTCAATTTGAATTGTGTAAAAAAGGTTTTTAACTAAGATATGCCCCACCCCTTCTACATATTTGAGAAGATCATGATGGATTAAGTATCCATCTACTATACCCAATCGACAAAAAAGCACAATAACTCTCTCTTTGACCATTTACTAATATGACACACTCTCTTTGACCATTTACTATTGCTCCTCGTTCTTTGTAGATCCTGCATGGCTACAAAGAGAAACTCTTTTTTTTTTTTGAGACTAAGGAGATTCATTCATTAGATGGGAGCATGATTACAATCAGCGGCTAGCAGGTCGATCACATAAGCCGGTGCAAAAGTCCACCATCCAACTCGTGTATCGCCGATAACACGTTTAGCCAGAGTGTGTGCTATCCTATTACATGTTCTCGGAATATAAGAGAATTTAAACTCATTAAAAACTAGGCTTTGCTCCCTAATCTCCTGCAGGAATGTCGCAATGCTTGATCTCTGATTAGAATCTACATTCCATAACTGAATGAGCTGCTGACAATCAGTTTCCAACCATACTCGCCGGGCACCCGACTGGATTGCTAGCGCCAGCCCATCTCGACAAGCCAAGGCCTCCATGGTCAGTGCATCCCGGCAGTAATCGTACCACTTGGCGCTCCCCCACATGAAGGAGCCACTTGAATCACGCAACACCGCCCCCGTGGAACCCTTGCCACTGTGTCCGTAGAAGGCTCCATCCGTGTTGCACTTGTACCATCCATCCGTGTTGCACTTGTACCCTAAACCCTAAACAAAGAGAAACTCTAGAGAGGTCAGGACGGCTA
Source organism: Bothriochloa decipiens (assembly GCA_023333625.1). NCBI lineage: Eukaryota > Viridiplantae > Streptophyta > Magnoliopsida > Poales > Poaceae > Bothriochloa > Bothriochloa decipiens. Next base: position 43,528 of record JALGXP010000121.1, read on the forward strand.
GGGCAGCCTATCATCACTGCCCCACGTCTCGAATGGTAAAGGGCTCCCTTCGGGGTGTCTGGAGTTTTGGGTTTCAAGAGTCCTGATTGGTGTGTATTGTGGATTGCGCTTCTAACTAGGCTCCACCATGAATGACGTATCTTAGGCGGAGCTGACTTAATTAGGTGTCAATCGAGTGCCAACATCTTAAGGGAAAGTTTCGATATAATTAAGCCCACAATCATCAGTAAAACCTGGGGACGATATTATCATAACAATTTTATTCCATAGATTAATTCTTGATTCTTAAACCACTCAATAATGCAATCAGCCGGTGCAATAAACACGTTTATTCCTGGGGACACGCCGGCCTTGTTCGAAATGAATGACCACACGAACACGACGCTGCTGGAGAGCACTACTTGCGAATCTTGATGGTGGGGCTAGCGTGGAGCGTGACCTTGGCATCTGTGCGCGGCACGATGACGACGTCGACGGTGCTATCGTCCTCAGCGTCGATGTCGAACAGCACGTCGGTGATGCAGAGCACGACCTTCCCCCGTTGCGTCTCGCCGGCGCCGGTGCCCGGGATGACGGAGAAGCTCCCGGCGTACTCCTTGTACTGCGGCCCCACCTCCAGCGCCTTGTCCGCGGGCACGTTGATGGCGACGTCGAACTTGGTGTTGGCCTGGGGGTCGAACTCGATGCCGTCGATCACCAGCAGCTGCTCCTTCCCGGGCTCCCTGGCCGGCAAGGCCACGCTCGGCACCTCCACTACCTGGCCCTTGGTCAGGACGACCGGGAACGCCGGCGCCTTCGCCACAGACCTCTTCGCGGCGCCGCCGTGGGGCACCAGCGTCGTGATCTTGGCGCGAAGCCACGGCAGGTCCTTGTCGTACTCCGGGTCGTAGGTGTAGCCGAGGTTGCTCGTGTTCAGGACGTCGCTGAACTTGATGCGCACCTTCCGAGGGTTCTTGACGTCGTCGTAGAAGACGAAGGTGGTGTCGAGCCAGTCCGGGTCCGTGATGCCCTGCCCGCCGCCCAGCCTGGTGGACCAGAGGTGCCACATCCGGTCCACGTTGGCGTGGTGCGAGTAGAAGAGCGGGTCGTTCCCCGCCGACCCCAGGAACCCCATGTCGTTCGCGCAACTGTAGCTGCCGTCGTTCTTGCTGTGGTGCAGGACGCCGCCGTGTTCGGGTTTGCAAGCAACACCACCCGGCGCCCCCGGCCTGCCGACCCAGACGTGCATAGCGGTGTGTGCCATCCGCTCCAGCGTACCGCCGCCGGGCACGCCCTTGCCATTCTTCGGGTTGGTGCAGTACTTCTCGCCCAGGAACGACTCCGGGCCCTTACGTACTTGCTGTAAAAATGCACACATATATATACTGTATGTCATACTGTATGTATGTACACGGCGGAGTATGTATGCATATATGCATCATGCTACACACCTGGGCGTATATGGTGCAGAGGTTCTTGTTAACAAGTTCCTGGTATTTTTGGTCCTTTGGGCCCTTGAAAGGGATGGTCTTGGCACCCCTTGCGTTGAGGTAGTCGAGGTCGACGAGCGCGTCGAGGTTGGCCGAGTTCCGGTTGGGGCTGAACAGCGGGTTGCCCATCTGTTCCTTGAAGAGAGCCGGCACCACCATGCCGGCCGGCGCGTCCCAGTTCCAGAACGGCAGCGCGAAGGTGTCGTCGCCGATGAGGTCGGCGAGGGCCTTCTCGTAGAAGTAGATGTACATGCGGTGCCACGGCGCGAAGATCCACGAGAAGTGCACGTCGAACACCGGGTCGTCTTTCGACACCGACGACCCGGCCGCCTTGTGGTACTTGTAGTAGCTGTCGCAGTAGGCCTGGTGGATGGCGGCCTGCGCCTTGAAGCTCAGCGGGTTCGACTCCGGCAGCGCCTTCATCTTCGCCAGGGCCTCCTTGTACTTGGCCTGGTTCTCCCGGTTCAGGAGGTGCACCGCCTGCCGGACGCGCGACACCTTGCTCGCTGGCGTGAAGTCGACGGGGGCCGCTGGCGACGTCAGAGGGCAGGGCTTCTGGTTGCCCTCGTCCGTGCACAGCAACACCTTCTCGTTCACCTTGTCCGCCGCCGCGCACGGCGACTCCTCGGCGGACGCGAGGCCAGGGTACCAGGCGAGCCCGGCGGCGACACCGCTCAGGCCGGTGAGCATCGCCTCACGCCGGGGCAGCCACAGGCCGCCGTCATTGTCGCCCCGGCTGCCGCCGCTGGTGGCCCTGCAAGACACCATGCGGTGGCGCTGGTATCTGGCGGCGGCGGTCTGCTTCTTGGACGACGGGCATGAAGAGGGCGCCGGGACGAGGGGGCTGGAGGCGGTGGCGCAGGCGCGCGCCATGGAGCTGTTCATGTCTACTTACGAGACTACGAGATATTGCAACGGTCTGGATATCTGGACGTTGCCACACACATCTATCCATGGACGCCCAAAGCCAGTATATATAGTGCAGATGGGCATATATACATATACGCGAGCCAATTATTGGCTGCTCACTCCTTTTCAAAATGAAGTCAACAACGTCTCCAGAAAAAAACTGCATGCGGATCTGTGCTACGCATACATGGATCATATGATATATCATTTTAATTTTTAATGTTCCCAAATTCCCATGGTGAATCACATGCCCCATATGGGGTGGGGCGCGTCATTAGTCGCAGCAGGCCGGTCTGTACAAAAGAAAACACCGTGGCCCGATTTATCTCCACATCTCCATCTCGATCGATCGGTTCTTTACACTGGTTATTATCAAGAAATTTGCTTCTGCGGGTGCAAACCTATGTTATCGTCATGGAATGATAGATATGCACAAAATCATGCTTCACATGCCAAACTAGCTAGTGGTGTGGATGGATTACAATACTACTATTTTCCCTGTCGGTTTTTCCTATTTTCACTTCGGTTTTCTACAGATAGCAGGAAATTTTCAGTTTCCATAGTGATTACCCACAGGAAAAAGGTAAATGCATAGTATGTCCACGCAGCCAACCAAATGATCTACCTCCACATATATGTGTTTATTTGGTCACATCATTTTACGATGTAAGCGTACTGACTAAATAGTACTGTAGTACTCACCATGCATGCTTTCTCCTCTTATCTAGTCGAGAATATATGAGACAATAATGATATGAAAATCCATTTGAGCAACCAAACAAAACAAAATTTTGATCACTAATGGAAAGTATTCAAAACTACGATATTTATATTTCCTAGTTGTAGGTCGCCATATGCCTGCTAGACAGAGGTACAGGCCTTGATGCGAAATGTTGGCAGATCGAGAGCACATGCTCTTGTCAGTGTGGTGTTACCTCTCCCACTTCCTTTGCTATCTCATTCCACGCAAGCAGCATTGGGAACGACGGCCGAAAATCCAAACAACAAAATCAAACCAAATTCATTACTTTGATTCTGTTCATCGATACTATTTTGGGTTCTAAAATTGATTTAGCATCACAGTTCACAGATTTTACAATAATATATGGGGCCGACATAATAAGAAGACTGCCTCCGTTAACCGCAGGCTGCCTCTATTAATGGATTGACGGAAGCAAACAACTTAAAACGTTTTGCCTATGTTAATAGGCAACTAACGAAGGCGGGCTGTTTAATTAAGAGGGTCGCCGCGGTTAAGGGCTTGATGTACATTTTGCAGGAAACACCCTGAAGCACTACTTTCAGTGAGGGGAGTCATCGACGACGAGCGAGGGCTTGTGCTCCACACATGAGGAGTTTCAGGTTCGATCAGAGTAGTTCATCATTTACTCATATCTAGCAGCCCTCATGAATCCACTTCTGCATTCAGTTTAAAACAATTCAGTTTGTCACTGTCGCGCTCGGACCATGTGATGGTAAGATATATAATTGCTTGCTTTTGTTAACAGTTGGCAGTCAGTTTATTCCTTGTTTTGTTCAGTTTACATCAAATTCTTGCATCCTAGCATTTCCTTCTTGCAGTATTTTGTAGTTGACGTGGGCTGTTGAGAATAAAAATTGCTCGATTTGCTTTGGACAGCGATCGAGGGAGTAAAAGAGCTTTATCATGTACTCATCATGTGAATCGACAAACAGACGCTACCCACGGACCAAAACTCCCCTCCCTTGCGTCGTCTCCCTCGGGGGGTGACTCGAGGTCCCCCCTTCCTACCGCCCGAGCCCCCCACTCCCTCGTCGGCTCCGGCCGCCACCGCCGCGCCTCCTCCTCGCCGGCGGCGGCGGCCAGCAGGGGGAGTCCGCAAGAAGGCCTCCCCCTGCTTCCCCACGCCTCCTTCCCTCGCCGGTGCCCTTCTCCCACCACTTCTCCCCTCCACCTCCCCACCTCCTCCTCTCTAGCTCCGGCAGCCTGACCCAGAGGCCCCACCGACCGGATCTAGCACCCTCTGCGGCCTGGGCGGGTGGCGGCGCTGTAGGGCCGACGGCAGCGACCCTCTAGGATTCCGGCGCCCCGGACTCCCGCCGAAGGCCAGATGTCCCCCCTCCCCCTCCCCCTCCCCCCCCCCTCCCCGTGGCCAGATCCAAGCTTTGCCACCTGGATTTGGCGCTCCCTGCGGCTGGGCGGGCAACGGTGCGGCTAGGCCAGCGGCGGCGGCGCTTTAGGGTTCCGGCGTTCCCTCCATCTCTGGTGCCGGCGGCCCGTCTCCCGGATCTGGCCCAATCGTGGCTTGATCTGGCCTACCCGCGGCCGGATCTGGGGGCTTTGCTCATTGGCGGGTCGCTGCGCCGTGGCCCGTCTAGCGGTGAAGGCGGGCCGGCCGGCCGGGAGGGGGCTTTGACCCCATGGCCATTTCTGGGGCATCCTCCGCTCGGTGGCGGGCTGCTGGCGGCGACGGTCGGCCGACCGGTGGTGGTCATGGCTGCCCTCCCAGCTCCTCGCATGGACCAGGATGGGCCCTTCTTGGCCGCTGGTCCCGAGGCCTAGATCAGTGATAGTGCCCTGCTGCTGTTGCCGGCATCGGGCCCCTTCCCTCTGGTGGCCGGGGTCTAGCGGGGGTGCTGCCTCGAACGGTGGCGCTACGGTTGGCCTGCTCGTGACCTACAGATTCTGGGTGAAAACCCTATCCGGTTCCTTTGGGCCGGCGATGGTGGCACACCCGCGTCACTAGCCTTCTTGGAGGCGTTGTCAAATTTACTGTTTGTTGGGCAGGCTAGGGTTGAAAAACCTATGGGTGCTTCTCCCGTGCATTGTCGGCATCCGTGGACGTCGAAGCCCTTCCTGAAGGCAGCGCCGAGGCACTCCTATAGTCCATCTCTCTTGGTTCACCACCCTCGATGTTGGTACTATGCCTTCATGTGCTTCGTCTCCTCACTTTGGTGTGTCCAGCTCAGGTGTTGGTGTCACCGCAGTAGTTTGCAGTGGCTATCTGGTCACTAGCGGTTCGACGTCCCCTTTACAGTGGTTACCTGGTCACTGGCGGTTCTACCTCGCGACTACCTGGTCGATGGAGGTTTGGGCGACACAGCGTCTTCTTCGCAGTGGCTACCTGGTCACTGGCGGTTTCGCCTCACGACTACCTGGCCGTTGGAGGCCCTGGTGGATGCTTTGCCATGGCGGCTAAACCCCCTCGATTGGTGACCTTTGTGCGGATGTATCTTTTATTGCAGGCATAGTCTAGTTGGTTAGTTGGTTGGTGTCTAGAGGTGGTGGTCTTCCCCTCTCTTGTTTTCTTGCTATGTGTTTGTATCCGAATTTTGTCGGTAATGTAGGGATTACTTGCGAGTCCTTTGTATCAATTATGTGTAGGTCTATTGATCATTCCCTTCTGCCTAATGAAAAACGGGCTATATCCTAGGTCTAAAAAAATGTACTTGTCCTGTTGAGTGAGTTTCTGGACGGCAGGGGAGCCATGGAGTTGGTTGAGTGTTGGTTGAGTGGCATCTAATACTGCCTTTTCTCTTTTGCGATAGTTGGCAACCGGTTTCTCTTTTGTGATTCCGAGAGGGAACGTTTTGTCTCTACACTTTTTTTGTAACATTGTAATTCATACTTTTTCAACCGAGGGATCCAATTTCGAAAAGACATGCATGCTATAAAAAAATTGTAACTAGAACGGAGAACACTGTAGCTCACAAACTGCCTATAAAAATCAACTTTCAGGAATGGTGTAGCGGCCTTAACACAACCACCCTTGAAAGGATGATATCTAGAGATGATCTCCATAGGCCTTGTTGGATCCCTTCAGTTTTTGTCACTTTTTTTAACAAACTGGCTTTTATAAACTAAAAAGAAACCCAGTTTTTTTTGACGATTTTTAAAAACTAAGAAGCTGTCAACGCATAGCCTTTGCTATTTTTCTGAGCTATAGAGTAATAAATAAAGCCACGTTTTTAAAAACTAAGGGAATACACCACCAGTTTTTGCTTAGATTTTAGAGACTATTGGAAGAACTGGTTTTTAAGAATCCGAAACTGACCCTTAACCATGTCATCCCTAGAAATGAAGATTTTAAGAGAGTTATTTTGTATTACAAAATTATATTTTTTAGCCAATACGTAAATTAATTAGCAAGTATGAATATATTTTTAACCTAAAATAGGAATTATAATAAAATTATATTTATGATAAATGTAATGAAACTTATTTTGTATTATAAAATTATATTTTTGTTATAAATTTAGCTCAACCCAAAATGATTTGACTCGATGTAGTGATGTAGCATTGTGTTGTTCCCGGACAGATCAGAGTGATTTGAGTGATAAAAATGTAAAATGTAGGCAACGAGGCTAGGTTACGTAGTACGTCGTACGTGTGCACGCCAATAAAAACGAGAAGAGGCAAACAATGCGGTGGGAGCGCCGGTTCAACTTGAGCTTTTGCCAGTGGAGCGTATATCCATCCAATCTTTATAAAGTCCTATTGAATTCCAAGGAGCTCACGACGTTTTTTTTTTTTTTTGTGAAATGTGTCCAATGAAGATACTTTTTATTGTATGACAAAAGTTGTAGCTATATATCGATGAGATTTTAGTTTTCAAGTGTTTCATTTGAGATTGTTTTGGTAGCAGTGACTTTTTGGTCTACATACACACGACGCGTGAAACACAGCGTTAGCTGTGGATATGCATATGCATGCATGTGGAGCTGCTAGTCTTCAGCAGCTGCTAGCAGCGATCGAGATGCTTTTACTTTTTAAGATTTTAAAAATGATTTATAAAATTAAAACGGAGGGAGCAGTAGATATTATCCTCGGGTAGCACGTACCATCGATCAGGCCGGGCGTGAATCAAATCGTGCGTGATACACGATGCCATGCATATGTCGATCTGAACCACCACGTGCGACGATGCTTAAGCCACGGCGTCAGCGGCGGCGGAACCTAGGCATGGAAACTAACAAATTCCCGGCTGGCCAGTGCGGTGCACCAGATCGATGCATGGATCGACCAGTGAGTATGCATTGTCTTCTATCCACTAGGCCTGACCGCCAGCAAATAAATAAAAAGCCCGGGAGCTCACAGTTGGCAACTGGCAATAATCCAATACTGTAATATATATAGCGAAGTGTGGCAAAGGCGGGGCCGGGACACGGCGCGCGCAGCCATATTCGCGCATCGATCCATGGATCAGGCCAGACGTCCGTCCTCCATCTCCATGTGCCCATGCGAATGGTCTCATCGTCGTCTGTGCCGGTGGCGGACGGACTGCCTGCCCGTGTGTGCGCACGAGTTGCGCGTGGGGGTACGGTTTTTTCATCTCTCTACCAAACACCGGGGCAACGAACGGTACTGTTGCGAGGTCAAGTACCTCGAGTCCATGCATATGCATTATGGCCTATGTGGTGTGCGTTGTCGGTTGTGCGTTGCATCTATGCAAGTGTCCAACTGGCCAGTTTGTTTTACCTTAATTAGATGGGATCGCGCTCCCTCCATATTTTTTGTTGTTGTTAAGCGTGTGGAGGAGACTTTTACCGTGTACCAAGGTGCAGAATTAATGAAGCCGGCCCTGCATATGGATACATGCATCTGCGTTTCCGATACCCGGTAACACACGAACCAACCACGCGCGCGCGGCTACTACCCATCCAAACGCTTCTTATTTACTGTGTGTAAGAGCAAGGATTATAATACAGCCACCTTGTTGGTCCTTGCAGTTTTTTTTTAGCCCACTCATATAATGGTTGAGCCTTCACTCATACAATGGTTGAGTCTTTACTCTTAACTAGGTAAATGCCCGTACATTGCAACGGAAAAATAACCATAATTAGTGTTCGATCGTCTCTGGTACATCGCCCTCTTTCTACATTGCATGGCAGGCTGTGGAGCTGCCTTGGGCTTGCCGCTCTCACGTCTCCACCTACGTAGTGTGTGTGCTCGTGGTGGAAGTGCCAATCACCGTGCTCAGCTGTGAATGAATGATTCAATTAGAGTATACGAAGACCAAGAACAATACTTATTATGAGCACTACTACAGAAATAAACTTCCGTGGTGTTGCCAAAATGCCCTCTGTGACGGGCATTTTTTTTGCCCACTGCGGTAAATCCCACGATTTACCACGACAGGCATTTTTAATTTACCGTGACGGGCGTTTTTGCCTGCTGCGGTAGATGCCCGCTGCTGTAAATAGATTTACCGCAGCTGGCATCTTTTACGGCCCGTCATGGTAAAAGATTGAAGCCCAATAGGGCCAAGAGGCCCGGTTTCTACCTCGCGTATAAATACACGGACTTAGGTTTTCACTCCTCCTCACTCGGTGCCCTTGACTCCTCCTCATCCGGCAGCCAGTTTCTCACGCACCTCCGCGTCTCCTCACCCACCCCAGTCTCCTCCACTCCAAGTGCAAGGTCCGGCTCCCGACGTGGCGGAGAAGGATCCCGGCGGCGAGACCCCCTCCCTCTCCGTCACGAACCCACCTTTCTCCTCTCCCTCCCTCTCCCTTTCTCCTCTCACGAGCTCCAGGCGCCGCCTCTCCTCGCGCCTCTCCCTCCTCTTCCTTCCTCTCCCTCCCAGATCTGGCACGGTGAGGAGTTCTACGTGGCGGCGCGAGCTCCAGGCAAGCAAGCGGTGGGCGCCTTCCTCCAGTCTCCCACGCATCCAAGCGAGGCCCGCTTCGTGGGTTCACGGCCCTGGCGGTTACTTGCGAGTCCCTTGTATCAACTATGTGTAGGTCTATTGACCATTCCCTTCTGCCTAATGAAAAACGGGCTATATCCCAGATCTAAAAAAATGTACTTGTCCTGTTGAGTGAGTTTCTGGACGGCAGGGGAGCCATGGAGTTGGTTGAGTGTTGGTTGAGTGGCATCTAGTACTGCCTTTTCTCTTTTGCGATAGTTGGCAACCAGTTTCTCTTTTGTGATTCCGAGAGGGAACGTTTTGTCTCTACACTTCTTTTGTAACGTTGTAATTCATACTTTCCACGTGCCTTAAATGTGGGTTCATGACTACAGAATTTTTTCAACCGAGGGATCCAACTTCGAAAAGAGATGCATGCTATAAAAAAAATTGTAACTAGAACGGAGAACACTGTAGCTCACAAACTGCCTATAAAAATCAACTTTCAGGAATGGTGTAGCGGCCTTAACATAACCACCCTTGAAAGGATGATATCTAGAGATGGTCTCCTTAGGCCTTGTTGGATCCCTTCAGTTTTTGCCACTTTTTTAAGAAACTGGCTTTTATAAACTAGAACGAAACCCAGTTTCTGACGATTTTTAAAAACTAAGAAGCTGTCAACGCATAGCCTTTGCTATTTTTCTGAGCTATAGAGTAATAAATAAAGCCAGGTTTTTAAAAACTAAGGGATCCAAATACACCACCAGTTTTTGCTTATATTTTAGAGACTATTGGAAGAACTGGTTTTTAAGAATCCGAAACTGACCCTTAACCATGTCATCCCTAGAAATGAAGATTTTAAGAGACTTATTTTGTATTACAAAATTATATTTTTTTAGCCAATACGTAAATTAATTAGCAAGTATGAATATATTTTTAACCTAAAATAGGTATTATAATAAAAATATATTTATGATAAATGTAATGAAACTTATTTTGTAATATAAAATTATATTTTTGTTATAAATTTAGCTCAACCCAAAATGATTTGACTCGATGTAGTGATGTAGCATTGTGTTGTTCCCGGACAGATCGGAGTGATTAGAGTGATAAAAATGTAAAATGTAGGCAACGAGGCTACCTTACGTAGTACGTCGTACGTGTGCACGCGAATAAAAACGAGAAGAGGCAAACAATGCAGTGGGAGCGCCGGTTCAACTTGAGCTTTTGCCGGTGGAGCGTATATCCATCCAATCTTTATAAAGTCCTATTGAATTCCTAGGAGCTCACGACGATTTTTTTTTTCTGAAATGTGTCGAATGAAGATACTTTTTATTATATGACAAAAGTTGTAGCTATATATCGATGAGATTTTAGTTTTCAAGTGATTCATTTGAGATTGTCTTGGTAGTAGTGACTTTTTGGTCTACATAGACACGACGCGTGAAACACAGCGTTAGCTGTGGATATGCATATGCATGCATGTGGAGCTGCTAGTCTTCAGCAGCTGCTAGCAGCGATCGAGATGCTTTTACTCTTTAAGATTTTAGAAATGACTTATAAAGTTAAAACGAGGGAGCAGTAGATATTATCCTTGGGTTGCACGTACCATCGATCACGCCGGGCGTGAATCAAATCGTGCGTGATACACGATGCCATGCATATGTCAATCTGAACCACCACGTGCGACGATGCTTAAGCCACGGCGTCAGCGGCGGCGGAACCTAGGCATGGAAACTAACAAATTCCCGGCTGGCCAGTGCGGTGCACCAGATCGATGCATGGATCGACCAGTGAGTATGCATTGTCTTCTATCCACTAGGCCTGACCGCCAGCAAATAAATAAAAAGCCCGGTAGCTCACAGTTGGCAACTGGCATTAATCCAATACTGTAATATATATAGCGAAGTGTGGCAAAGGCGGGGCCGGGACACGGCGCGCGCAGCCATATTCGCGCATCGATCCATGGACCAGGCCAGACGTCCGTCCTCCATCTCCATGTGCCCATGCGAATCTCACGTCGTGCGTGGTCTCGTCGTCGTCTGTGCCGGTGGCGGACGGCTGCCTGCCCGTGTGTGCGCACGAGTTGCGCGTGGGGGTACGGTTTTTTCATCTCTCTACCAAACACGGGGGCAACGAACGGTACTGTTGCGAGGTCAAGTACCTCGAGTCCATGCATATGCATTATGGCCTATGTGGTGTGCGTTGTCGGTTGTGCGTTGCATCTATGCAAGGGTCCAACTGGCCAGTTTGTTTTACCATAAATAGATGGGATCGCGCTCCCTCCATATTTTTTGTTGTTGTTAAGCGTGTGGAGGAGACTTTTACCGTGTACCAAGGTGCAGAATTAATGAAGCCGGCCCTGCATATGGATACATGCATCTGCGTTTCCAATACCCGGAAACACACAAACCAACCACGCGCGCGCGGCTACTACCCATCCAAACGCTTCTTATTTACTGTGTATAAGAGCAAGGATTATAATATAGCCGGCTTGTTGGCTGTAAGAGTCCTTGTAATTTTTTCTCAGCCCACTCATACAATGGTTGAGCCTTTACTATTAACTAGGTAAATGCCCGTGCGTTGTAACCGAAAAATGACCATGATAGTGTTCGATCGCCTCTGGTACATCGCCCTCTTTCTACATTGCATGGCAGGCTGTGGAGCTGCGTTGGGCTTGCCGCTCTCACGTCTCCACCTACGTAGTGTGTGCGCTCATGGTGGAAGTGCCAATCACCGTGCTCAGTTGTGAATGAATGATTCAATTAGAGTATACGAAGATCGAGACCGATACTTATTGTGAGCACTACTACAGAAATGAACTTCCGTGACGTTGCCAAAATGCCCTCCGTGACGGGCATTTTTTTGCCCATTGCGGTAAATCGTGCGATTTACCGCGGCGGGCATTTTTAATTTACCGTGACGGGCGTTTTTGCCCGCTGCGGTAGATGCCCGCTGCGGTAAATAGATTTACCGCAGCAGGCATCTTTTACGGCCCGTCATGGTAAATTATTGAAGCCCAATAGGCCTAAGAGGCCCGATTTCTACCTCGCGTATAAATACACAGACTTAGGTTTTCACTCCTCCTTACTCGGTGGCCTTGACTCCTCCTCATCCGGTCGCCAGTTTCTCACGCGCCTCCGCTCTCCTCACCCACCCCAGTCTCTCCACTCCAAGCGCAAGGTCCGGCTCCCGACGTGGCGGAGAAGGATCCCGACGGCGAGCCCCCTCCCTCTCCGTCGTGAACTCACCTTTCTCCTCTCCCTCCCTCTCCCTTTCTCCTCTCACGAGCTGCAGGCGCCGCCTCTCCTCGCGCCTCTCCCTCCCTCTTCCTCCCTCTCCCTCCCAGATCTGGCACGGTGAGGAGTTCTACGTGGCGGCGCGAGCTCCAGGCAAGCAGGCGGTGGGCGCCTTCCTCCAGTCTCCCACGCATCCAAGCGAGGCCCGCTTCGTGGGTTCACGTCCCTGGCGGTGGAGGACGCGCGCTGGCCTGAGTACGCGCGCCGGCGGTTTGCTACGTTCTCAGAAGTTGCGGCGCGGTCTCCCACGCATCCACGTCAGCCGAATTCGGTGAATGTATGTCTCATCCCGTCTTCCTTTCTTTCCCTCTTGATGTTCCTCTCTCTCATCCACTCTTCATCTCTCACCCTTCACTCTCTCCCACTCCTAGGTCCAGATCTAGTGGGAGGGGCTACGGAGGGGCTACAGACACGACGACGCACGGAGCAGTGGCGGGCCGGCAGCGGCGGAGCAGCAGTGAGGAGATGGGGCCGGCGCGGATCCACGACAGCGACGGTGGCGGGATCGACGGCGGCGGGATCTGGTGGCGCGCCTATGAGGATCCACGGCGGGGACGGCTCGCACGGAGCGGATCTGGCGGCGGCGGCGCTCCAAACCCTAGATGGGCTCATCTGGCCTGTGGATGGGCTCGGCGGGCCTACCTAGGGTTTCTGTCTTTTTGTTTTTGAAATTCTTTACCACAGCGGGCAACATAAGCCGCCCGCTGCGGTTAATACTCATTTATCGCAGCAGGCGGCTTATGTTGCCCGCTGCGGTAAAGAAACTTCCGCAGCGGGCACCGGCGCCCGCTACAGTGGAGGCCACGATTAACCGTGACCTTCCATCCGTGGCGTTCGCTCTTGCCCGCTGCGAAAAACTGAAAGCACCCATCACGGTTGAAATTTGTGCAGTAGTGGAGGTATTTGTAACATTCTATTTGTAGCCAAATTACTAGCGTTTCAATAGTTTTAATGAACCATGAACAATTAAAATATGACTCAAATTTTGATGTGAAATCAAAACAATCTAGGTGGGGTGAGGCTATTAAAGAATCAACTAATCAACCATGGTTTCTTACATAGATAGACCAATTTGTTTTCATTTAATAAAACTGTATACATGACAACAATTACAATCTATTGAAAGCTACTGAAATAAGTCTGCTAGACAAAGGGGTTTCTACGATCATATACTTACAAGTACCAATTAGAGATATCATCCCTTCATCTAGCAAGTACCGCTAGAAATGTGTCAAAAACCATTGGCGCGCGCATGGGAGCTCCTCCTGCGGATGTCGAAGCGCTGTCACGGGAGGTGATGCAGCGGAAAAGTGGGACCGCACGGCAGGGACGCTGACGATGGAGCTCACCCACACCCGTGTTGTCGAGGCGACGAAGGAGCCCTCCCCGGCGTACGATGTGAGCTCGCCCGCGCCCATGGCGGCGAGGCGGAGCTCACCCAGTGCGAGGTGCCGGACCGCGTGCCACGCTCGCCACCCTGCCAGCCGCCACACCGACCGAGCTCACATGTATCAACCCGCCGGCTGCCGTGCTCGCCCGTGTCGGCTGCCGCGCCCGCCTAGCTCGCGCGCGCTCGCTTGGAGACGCACGCGCCCCCCCCGCTAGCCTCCACTCTCGACCGAGTCGACGGCCACCACTCCTAGCCATGGTCATGCGCGCTCGCCCGCCCGCTCGTTGGCCGCGGTGCTACCCCGCTTGCCGGCCTCCACACTCGCCGAGTCGCCGGCGGGAGATCGGAAGATGCGGGTGTGAGAAGGGAGGATGGGAGAGGGGCGTTTTTGATAAATGGCGCGGGGCCCAATCCACGCCGGACTGGCCACTTCGGTAAAGCCGGGATGGTTTTGCCTTTTGGATTTGGAGTGAACCGGTTTGAAAGTTTGCTGGGCTAGATATATGGTTTTGTAGTTGGCGGACCTTTTTGGGATAACGCTGCAAGTTAATGGGCCACAGTAAATTTTTTACTTACTAATCTATGTAATTAATTATTTTTTTATCTATATTTAGTTCGTCATGCATATATTCAAATATTGATATAATATCGATGTGACGGAGAGGGAGTAAAAATACATTCCACCGGCAAACCCACGTCTTTAGTGCCACCGGTGGAGAGCTGGCTGGCAACTACTGCAGACATGCTGCCCTGAGGATTTGATTTTTGTTTTCTGAACGCAATGAGTGAGGATTGATGGAGGACTATCTCACTTTAAAAGAGATGGCAGAAAGCAGCCTGGACCTGACTGGTGTGACCCGGACGTTCCTTGCGTTCAGTACCTGCGGTCTGCCGAAAATGCGAAAGAAAAAGAAGCTGCCTACAACTACAACGACCCGCAGCCACCGATCTGCTTGCTCGCCCGTTTTCGCACTTTTCCCTTTTCCCGTTGGTCTTGCCCATCGGCCATCGCGTTTGTTTCCTCGATTGGCATGGGCAGAGGCGCGAGCAGTAGCAGTAGCAGAGGCGCAATTCACAGCACGCGCTCAGGAACCACAACGTGGTGCCGTAACGGACTTGCGTTCAGCTGAAGCTGCCGCTGCTTCTAGATGTATCTAGTTTGACGTGTGCCAATGGTGAGCGGTACTTAAAGTTTTTACACGTGTGCTGCGTTCAATCGTACGTCCCAGAGGCCGGAAGCCCAGTCACCGTCCTTAGTATTTATTTAAAATTAAATTGCGTTCAATGAGGAGGCCTCCGACGCGGACAGGGCAACGGCGCCGTACCCTCGCACCGGTCCTTAGTATCTACATACATGATTTTTTTTTATAAATTTAGACGATCTTTTTATCATGGTTTACACGGATTTTCATAAAAATTATGATTTTCGTCAAATATTTACCCGTCTAGCTTAACCTTCAATCTGGTTGTATATATCAAGCAAATTTGAGAAACCTAGCAAATGTACCTGATGCTCGGCACCATGGGAGTAGGAGGGGTCAGAGTCGACTGGCAACTTGTTGTTTTACTTTCCTCATTCTAGAAAATTAATATTTTGCACATTGGTATTTATATCAGCCTCCTCAATTAATAATTAAGGCCATCTGCAAATACACAGACTATTAAAGCACTGCATAATCCATCAAGTTATGTACAAGACCTATAAATTGGGACATGAACAGAGCAGATCATACACAAGTCTGAACAATTTAGAAATACAAGTCAGAAACAATTTAGAAATACATCAAGACCTATAAAAAAGCGGACCGAAATACAAATCAGAACTCTACAAAAAAAGTTGACCCATAAAAGTCGAACACAATTTATAGCTGTGCATGGATGATTGTAATATCAACAAGCAAAATCCCTATTCCAAATTGGTTAATGTCAAAATCAATGGTGTACAACTCAAATAGTTATATTAGCACATCAAAATTTGTATGCATGTATACTTGGTGAGAAAACAGAAAATATCAAAGACAACAAAAATTAAGCAGAGGTCAGAGTTGATCATACCATAAAAATCCCAAAGAGCTCTTTCCACTAGATATTTTCCCAAGATAGACCCCATGTTTTTCCCTATGCATATGTAGCCATCACAGAAGTTAGTACTAACATTTGAGAAGTCTGAGTTGGTCTCTATTTCTTCACATCTCAGAAGTTTGTATATGACTGAAATTGTCTACAATCCAACACTGTGTTGGTACATGCTGATGCCTTCAATTTGTAACTAAACTTCATAGTATTCATGCTGCGTTTACTTAACTTTTCTCAATGCTTCTGTCATTTTCTAGGCAGTGTGCACCTTGCAGATTCATAACCAATACATGGCATATCTGATCTAATAATTTTTCTTTTATTTTATTGCAGCAATTTCACAACCGTGAACACCTAGCAAATTCATCCTGTTGCATTGCTTCAGTTCAAGTTCTAACTTCAATAGTCAGACTTTAGTGTAGTTAAATAGAAGTCATACTGGGGTGTCATCATTGAAGATCTCACTGCATACTAACTTGATCTATGGATCTGAACTGTATGTATAAATAATGCAGTTGAAGTTTTAATTAAGGACGTGGTCTGCTTCAATTTATTTGTTTTAACCTTCATTATTTTTTTCATGTCGGCTATGCCGTCAGGAATAGGCATCCAGATCCAGCCTCAGCTTGGCCCATCAGGAAAAATCGATCTTTCCTTGTCGAGAAGTTCATGTTGGCTTATTACTGACGGTTTTCACTCCATTCCTGACGGTTTTTGGCCGACAGGAGTATTCTTCAGTCCGGTAGTGTTTAGAGCATATCAAGCATCTCCCACTCACCTCCTTAAATATTTCATCATCCTAAGCGAGTTTGAGAGTAATTGTACTACATTTGCATTGAGTAGAGGCATCTAATGGCTCTAGTAATGTGTTGGCTATGGAATTCGTGTTACTCTTGGTGGTTACCACCACGTCTGGCTTGGTTGCAATGGTGGTTCGTTGAGCAGCATGTGGTGATTGTTGTTGGCTATGAACAAGAGAAATTAAGGTGTTCTTGTGCTCATTCCCCGTGGAAGATTCGTAAAGTGCGGAGTGTCTCTCTATTGTTGTTCTTACGAGACCCGCGGTTGTGGGTTTGGCATGTGATGCTAGTTAGCGTGTGAACCACATAGCTTGGACTCGCCACAATTTGGATGTAGGTTGTCGGCAAGCGACCGAACCACAATGATTGGTTGCCAGCAAGCAACCGAACCACAATGATATATCATTGTGTTCATTCTCTTGCTAAGTTCAGTTTGGTCACTTCTACTCACTTGAATTTACATTGTTCTTTACTTGTTCTCGTGAGTGGTTGTTTGCCTTTGCTAGCTTGTAGTTGTAATTATCTCTCTAGTGTAGTTTAGTAGTTGCTAGTGTGTGCTTTTCTATGATACAACATAGAGACATAGCAACTAGAATTGTGTACGAGGCCAGACTTGCTTGTGGTGAATTAGAGCTAGAGCAAGTAGAGCTGCATAAGCGCGACCACGTCATATATACTAATCAACCTTTGCTCTAACGGTTTTGTGAGTGTATAGGGAAATTGTTATAAGCTATTCTAGACCACTAATTATCTATATTAGTCTTAGTTTTCATGTTTATTCTTGGTTCACCGCTGGCACCGTGACGCATGGCGCAAGGTGGTCCAGACATGCATGCATATACTACTCTCGCATGCATGTATCATTCACGCCCTGCTGCTACGCTAGGAATCTAGGATGATATATGTACCTGCCACAACGACCGAACCAAAAAGTGTATTGTGAACCAAAAAGTGTGGATGAGACGTTTAGGGCGTGTTTGGTTCACTTCTGAGATGAGTCCTAATGGGGACAGGGGTCCCGATCTTCCGTCAGTTCAAGATAACTATCGATTTGGTCGGAGAGAGACACACCGATCCGGCTTCAGATCACAAAGACCCGAACCTGCAACCTTAGCACCACGTCTCCTCTGGTTATCAATCGTGTCACCAACCGGTTGACCTCGCCAAGAAGGCTAATCCCTGCCTGCGAATCGAAGAACACAAGCAAAAACTTGAAAGTACACAGCTCAAATATTGGGACAAACTGCAGATATATGATTAAGATCACAAAGTGGGGTTTCACAAACCGATAACGGCGACTGTTCAAAGACAGATTAATCTAAAGCAAAACCCAAACCCTAACGTAGGTGGCGGCTGTTCATAATATAGCCTAAGGGGCGTCCAAGGACCCCTACTCACGTCCATACGCAGCCCCGACACAATACAAGGCCCAAACGGCCCAAAAGACGGCGACACAGCGCCCTGATAGATTCTAGACGTCAAACTGTTTTGACGATTCCCGATGACTCCGGATGAATTTGGGCCTCCAACAAGATTCATTGGAAAGGTCTTCTTGTTATCTTTCTTTAGAGTACAAGAACGTCCAATTCCGAGTCTGTATGTGGCCTGAGAGACTGTTTTAGTGCTGACTGGTCCTGGAGCCCGAGATGGACTCGAACTTGACATGTATTGGGCCTCCAACTTGGCTTGGACGCCCATGCTGACCTCCAAAGGTGGTGGCCAAGGTGGAGGACGTCTAAGGGCTTCCTTGATGTGTTCTTCAACTCTTTGGGGCGTGCTTCCACTTGGGCCAGGGTCCCAATGATGGATAACAAGCCCATCACAACAACGTAGCTCCCTATAGAAATAGCGACGGAGTGTCTTGTTCTTTTGACAGTCTTGCCAACATGACGGAGTGTCTTGTTCTTTTGACAGTCTTGCCAACATGATATGGAGATGGGACCAGACCTATTTGAAAGCCTATCAAACAAGCTTTTCATCAAGTGCTCATTGAACTCATTCGCACTCCGGACGGATGAGTTATGGCCTTCCCAATGAAGCACTATCGTGCTGCCGACGAACCGACTGTTGGATTTTGATGAGTTTGCACTTTGAGACACATTTATACCTACACTCAAATAAAACCATATACATGTGGAACCAAATGAGTTGTACCGAAAATCACTATGCATATGTAAGAATGAGCTCACCTTATCTTTAGCCTCCACAGGTATATCCATAGGTGTCATGTCCTCATCAAATCCCTCGGTAGCCAGGTCGAGATCATGCATAGGGCCGTGTTTAGTTATCGCACCCATAGACCCAGGCTCCAATCTGAGTAGGGCTGTACACGTAACGTGACAACCGCGCTGTGTTTCACGTACGCCACAACATATCATGCATCTCAATCGTGTGCTAGTTTATACTCCAGACTTATTTACCACCTCAAGTCACTGCTGAAAAGTCAAAATTCCTTAACGGTGCGATTACCATCAGGAAAATAGGAAAACCGTCAGAGAAATAGCGAAATTAATTTTCTTGACGGTGCACCGTCAGAGAATAACCGTCAGGGCTGGCTCAACAGGGTAATTGTATTTTTCCTGACGATTCACCCTGAAGGAAATAGAATTTTAATTTCCTAACGGTGAAAACCGTCAACGAAAAATCCTTTTCCCTGACGGTTAAAACCGTCAAAAAATTTATGACTACCGACAGAAAAAATTATTTCCTTAGCTGGGCAAAACCAACAGGCGATAAGGACATTTAGCCTAATGGTGACATTTACTTTGACAGCCTGTGCACCGTCAAAGAAAAGACCATTTTCCCTATCGGTGTATAACCGGCAAGGAAATTGTAACACACAGGGAAATGATAAAAAATATTTTCTATACAATTCAAAATATATTTAAATGCCATTTGCTCAGAATTATATATATCAGCAATCCATCATGAATCCAACACACAATTATATAAATTAATTTATATATTAAAAGTCAACATGAATCCAATACAAAGATATCCAATGTCTGCATCAACATATGGAAATACACAAGAATGCCAACATTTGGCACCATAGCTTCTCCAAATATTTTCCCAATACTAGCTAAACATTTACTACTAGAAGCAATTGAACAAGCACAGGAGACACCCTTTGCTAGCAGCCCCCACATCTCCCTTGCCTTTACGAACAGCTGCTGCCGGCAGTTGTTGGAAAACTGCCAAGACAGTAAATAAATTCAGTGCCAACTACAAGAAGGGAAAGAGTGGACAAAATGTTCGGAAACAATTGATTCATTTATCTTCACTTTGGTTTGGACTATATGATGTAAAGAAAATTCAGGAAATGATCATGGTTTCATTCATCCAACAAAATACTAAAAAGACCAAGCTGGACAACCAGAAGTTAGCTCCAATAACTGGTTTAGAAACAAAGTAAGCAATCTAAATTTGTTAACTAGTTTAGGAACGAAAACATGCAATTTGTGCTAAGATATGTTGTACTGTGTCCTAGAGTAAAATGCCATCCTAGATTTGCACTCAACTTAAGCATGTTGTACTGCTGTCCTGAAGTAAGGAGCCACTGTTATATGTAATCTCATAGTACTGTTGTTATATGTAATCTCATAGTACTAAGAAAATGAGATTTGTAAACACTATCCTAAATGGCCAGGTATCACAATAAGCTTACCATTCATTAGCTGTGCTTGCTACTCCATCACTTGCACTGCTTGACAATTGAAAAGGTTCCAGTAATATTTGCCTGACTCCCAACTACATCTGAGTGTTTCTACAAGCAGTGGGTGCTGCCAGTAAAGGAAAATGGTGACTCAAAATTGTCACAACAATCTCCATAATAGACCATCTGAGCGTCTCCATAACAGGCCATCTGAGCGTTTCTACAAACAACATTGCATACATTAGTGCTTTGAAACATGCAGGTACTGACAAAAAAAAGGTCAATATGATAACTGCTCCCAATGTTGTGACACTGAAATAAAAGTAGCTTGTCCTATATAAGCCAATACAAGTGCTAGGGTAGCTTCTGAAAATGTGATTGGGTTACAATTTGGGCTGCAAATGATAAGAGCAGGAATTCAAATTCAGTAAACCGATGCACTGGACAGATGCATGATGCATACTATTTTATAGGTCATAGACTGTATATACATGTGTTTTCTAGGACAAGATGGTGACTCATGGATAACAACTTGAGTTTGCCTCCAAAATCGAGTAGTACAGAGCTAATGACTAAAGGATAAAAGTAATATCTACAGTTTAGGACAACAACTTGAGTTTGCATTTTCATCATATAAATTCAGGAAAACATCACATGCCTATATTGTTACCAATGAAGGCACTCAATACATGTGGATACATGGCATTTTGTTTTGGTATATATTCATACATAGTAGCAGTTAAGAGCACAAAGGAAGAGGAAAAGTTAAATTTCTTGCCTGATGCCTTCACCCTGATGCCTGCACCCTGATGCCGACGGACGAAGATGAAGGTGGCAACACAAGTTCTTGCCTGTAGGATGTAGCTGCACAACTACAAGGTAAGTTCAACTACTAGGCTGAGGGATCTGCACCATCGTCGATCCCAGGAGGCTGAGGCCACCGGATCCGGCCACCGGAGGAGGAGAAGGCAGCCGCTGCAGGGGTGTCCCCATCACCGGAGCACGTCGCACCCGCCGCAGGCCCACGCTGCGTCGCGCCGTCGGGGTGGTGGAGGCCAGGCCGCCCTGAGCCGCCGCCGTGCTGCCCCTCCCTGAGCCGCCACTGTGCTGCTCCGCCCCGCGCCGTCGCCGTGCCGCTCCACCCCGCAGGGGAGGCCTCGCCGGAGGACCGACGCCACCGACAGGGTGGCGGCGCCGCGGAAAGGTGACCGAGACTTGGCGTGCGCGAATCCGCATCCACGGCCGGCCTAGACACGCCGCAAGCCCGCCGCGCGCCCATCGCGCCGGGAGACGCACGCAAAGCTGGGGAGGTGCGGGGAGGGGCGAGTCCGCCGCCGGCGCCGCGAATCGGGGCCAGGGAGGCTGGGGTCGTGACCGGAGGCGAAGCTACGGGCGAGACCGGCGGCGGAGCTGCGGGTAGGACCATGGACCTGGGCATCGGGCATGTTGCTGGATTGGTTGGCGGCGGCGGCGGCGGCGGCGGGCGTGGAGATGGGGCGGCGGGCCGGCAGCTGGAGCGATGGGATAAGGCTGTGTGCGGCTGTGTGAGCGTGAGCGAGAAAAGTGGGGGAGAGGGTGAGGACCCTAGGGTTTCGATGAGTTTTATTCGGCATTTCGTGAATCTCATCCATTCTAAGCCGATCCAACGATGAAAAGAGAGTATGCTTTTACATGGGCTGAGATGGGCCAAAGAACTGATGGGCCAGATGTGAAATTGTTTCGCCATTTACTATCTAAAATAATGATTCCTCAAAAAAATCTAAAATAATGATTTAATAATCTTTTCTATTTATTGAATAAATAGATAAGGCACCGTGTGAATCAACCAAAAAATTTCTTCTATAATCCAAAAAATGTCTTTTAAAATATTTCATGTATTTTGATGATTAATTATATACAGGGAAAAATTACCTATGCTTAAAAATGTTTTTTGAAATTTTCACAGCTGAAAACCAGTTTTCGAAACCCCATATGGTCTCAACTCAAAAAGTCATGAATACTACGATTGGTCTATTCATCAAGATCTGCATTTGATACATAAGACTTTTTTGCATTTGACAAAGCATTCAAAAAGTGTAGTTCTAAATCCATAAGTCTCACATATAGTTTCATAAAGTTTTTGTGAGATTCAAAGTTTTATGACTAGTGTTTACTAACACTTTTTCAAATGCAAAAATGACTTATGTATAAAATGTAGATTTTGATGAGTTCTACAAACATGGTATTCAAAAGTTTTTCATTTGAGGCCATTTAGTGTCTCATTTGACCAAGTTTGACCAAGTCAAATCTTGGATTTTAAAACATGTGACTATTGTTTACTAACACTTTCTCAAGTGCACAAATGACTTATGTATCAAATATAGATCATGATGTGTTGTAAAATCTTGGTATTCATGACTTTTCTATTTGAGACCATTTAGGGCTTTAAAAATTACAGTCTAAGTGTCATTTTTTTAAAATCTAAGATTTGACTTGGTCAAATGAGCCACTAAATGACCTCAAATAAAAAACTTTAAATACCAAGATTTTACAACACATCATGATCTACATAGGTTGTTTTGGTATACTTTATATTTGATAAAGTTTTGACGGTTCAGATTTTGAATTTTAAAATTTTCACAACTCAAAACCAATTTTCGAAACCCCATATGGTTTCAACTCAAAAAGTCATGAATACTACAATTGGTCCATGCATCAAGATCTGCATTTGATACATAGGACTTTTTTTGTATTTGACAAAGCGTTCAGAAAGTGTAGTTCTAAATCCACATGTCTCACATATAGTTTCATAAAGCCAGTATGAGATTCATGATTTTGTGACTAGTATTTGCTAACACTTTCACAAATGCTAAAATAACCTATGTATCAAATGTAGATCTTGGTGAGTTCTACAAATATGGTATTCAAAAGATTTTCATTTGAGGCAATTTAGAGCCTCATTTGACCAAGTTTGACCAAGTCAAATCTTGGATTTTTAAACATGTGACTAGTGTTCACTAACACTTTCTCAAAAGCAAAAATGACTGATGTATCAAATGTAGATCTCGATAAGTTATACAATCTTGGTATTCAAATATTTTTTATTTGAGGTCATTTAGTAGCTCATTTAACCAAGTTTGACCAAGTGAAATTTTGAATTTTTAAAAAATATGACTAGTACTTACCAAAACTTAATCAAATATAAAAATAAACTATGTAACAAATATAGATCTTGATGAGTTGTACAATCTTGATATTCAATAGTTTTTCATTTGAGGTCATTTAATTTCTCATTTGACTAATTTTGTCTAAAACCATAATAAGGTGTTCATGTAATACCCTGACGGTTTATTTCACTACCGTCAAAAAAAATACAACACCGTCAAGGTAATTCTATTTACCCTGACGGTTTAGGCAATTTTCCTGACTGTTATGTGCACTCACAGGTTAATTACATATTTCCCTGACGGTTATTTAATTTCCCTGTGTGTTTTTTAGAAACCGTTAAGGTAATTCTATTTACCCTGACGGTTTTTACAATAACCGTCAAGGTAATTCGAAACCGTCAGGGAATTTCGAGTTTCCAGCAGTGAGTTCTACCGCCGGCGGCTAGGTGCTTAACTGCATTGTTTGCCTCTTGTAGATTTTATTGGCATGCATGTGTGTACGTCGCTCTGGTGATGCGTTGAAATGTTACTTCTTCCGTTTCAAATTAGAGTTCGTTTGTTCTTTTTTATCTTAAATTTGACCATTCGTCTTATTAAAAAAGTTATGTAAACATAGTTAAATTTTTAAGTCATTTTTAGGAGCATGTGTAAATGAAGCAAGCCACAAGAAAATAAAGTGATATTTTGCATAAATTTTTGAATAAGACGAGTAGTTAGACTTAGAGCTGAAAATAATGTCAAACAACCTATAATTTGGAACAGATTTAGTATTCAACACGTATAGAGTAGAATTTGTGTATATTTCAAGCGATACACGTAGTATCTCTTACTTTCGCCTAGCCCTCCCGACCCCCCACCCCCCCACTCCCAACACACCATCAATGCAAATGTACCTTTTTTTTAATACTACACTCCATCAACTCGATACACATCTCTGACGGTGAATGCACATAATTTTTTTTTCAATAGTCAAAATTTTGAAATGCAATATCTCACAAAAACCCTAGGTTTGGTTGACAAAGTGTTTGAAGATTATCATTGAAAAAAAATATGCTAAAAAAATTGTGATCCGTGAATGAAGCTGTGTTTTAAAGAAGTTTATTTTATTTTAAAAAATAGAACTAAAAGTACCTACAATTAAATAAAGAACACAATTACAATATAAATTGTTTTTGTACAGAGAAAAACAGTTACGTCGTTTCAAAACATTGAATGAGCTTTTGGTGTGCTTTGCACTTCTCGAATTGAATAAAAACATTCGTGACAGATGAAACGTAGTACACGCCGCGTGGCGTCATGCTGAAGTCGTCATCGTCTGCCTGATGAGATAACGGAAGGCCGCCGCCGCCGCCGGAGTACAGGAACCAGTTCTCGATCGAGCCTTGATAGAGACTAGAGAGCAATAGGCCGTGTCTTTAACGAGACTTGCGGTGTCTCGGTCATATTAACTGGACCTCCTCAAAGAGATAGGAAACTTTTGGGTGCCTCTATAAATGAAACGGCGGTCGATCTCCGCAAAGCAATTTTGAGAGACGCAGTCAACTTTTGGGTGTCTTCTTCGTAAATGAAATGACCGTCTCTAAAAATCATGGGTCTTGACAACATCAAGTGGGAAGCTGAGAATATAATAGAAAATGTCCAAGATGCCCTTACTACGTCTGTGTAATACGCCCCCGGACAACCCAATGTAATTGTAATTTCACCATGTACTTGAGAAGGGGGATTGATTAATGGCCATGTACTCCAATGAAGGAGGATTGATTAGCGGCCATTTACTCTGAAATTTTTTTGCGACTCCCTTTTGCATCCTTCGCTTCCTTTCCCTTTCTTGAGAACTGGTTTTGGCCTGCAGGACATTGGCGCAGTTGCCCTAGAGACGAGACCATCGCCTTGACTCCAAGTCAACCAGCTCACTGACTAGACGCACCCCCCCCAATTGGGTTAGAACCCTCACCGAGTAAATTCAATCCCTTGCCGGCCGATGATGATGTCAACGTCGAAGATGTAACCACCATGGAGGAGGGCCTTGTAGTCCTGAATTAGATGTACGACTAGATCAATGAAAAGTGACACAACATCAAGGCCATCGGGAGAGGCAGACCCGGATTGACCCAATTCGACAAAATACAACAAAGTCACAGGTACAGTTGAGAAGGATGGACTTGTACCTCGTTAGCCTCAGGGAACAAAACCAGCCTCGGACCCCAACCCTCGCATCGATCTGATACCCCACCCCCACTGCCAAGGGTCCACAACCAATGCCATACCCTTTAGTGCTTTCAAACCGCAACCGGGGTGAAGAAACCTCCCTCCCAATGCCCTACGACCCAAAATCTCCACTATCCCAGAGCCATGGCTTGTTTAATCTTTTTCATTTCTTTTTTTTCCTTAATCTGTACTTAGATTCTATAAGCTCATTTTTTGTTCTTTCTTTAATAAATTGCCTACAGGATCAAAAAAAAAAATCCTACAGAACCAAAGATGGCCACCCTCTCATACACACCCCGGAATGTCCTGACGTATGATCGACATTGACCCAGACAGTTTATCACGAGCTAATATGAAGCTACCGTCGCAACTGCAGGGGAAGACAAGGCCACCATGGATAATAAGTCATTTGTCATGGCTCTATCCTACTATCTTGGGTAGATTTTGGTGACAAGCGGTGCTCCAATTTCAAGAGTGGCAACAACTGGATATATAGCACCCAGTTATCCAACTAATGGACCTGTTTTGCTGCAAGCACGGTGAAATAGAACACTTAAATGGAGTGGGAGGTGGTCATGCATGTATACTGTACTTTCGTGTATCACGATTCAGGCCCGGATATGGCACGAGGTCGCTGCCTAAGTCGTTCTCACTACGATCGATGACACGTACCCAAGTCGTTCTCACTCAACCGGAGCATATATGCGTCCTATGCGCCCTGAGCGCCCTCGCTTTCCTTCATTACTATACACACATACAGTTTTTGCTCGCTGCTAGCAGCTCACATGCACATGCATATGCATCCACATCTAGCGCTGCGTGTTTCATGCGTCGTGTATAGACCAAAAAGTCAGTACACTAGGAAAACAAATTCTAGAGGTAGCGAGGTATTTTTGAGCAGGGGACGACTCCTACCTGGTTGAACCGCCTCTATAGCCCCTGCTAAACAAGCCGTCACTAAAGATTTCACACAGACCAAGCTCCAACCACAGCCGTCTTTACAAATTAATTTCATCGTACAAAACGAGAGGGAGTACTTGTGGCAAATAATTAAAGAGAGCCCACATATTATACTTCATCTTATCTCGTTTCTGTCCACACAAAACTAGATGACCGTGCCATGTCCAGTCATATCGATTGATATCTTTGATTGTTGATGCTATAGGGACAACTCGCAAAAAGCCGGCCATACTAAAGGAACCCTCATATAGCATTTCCCAACAGGCATCGTTTCTGACAAACAGAGGACGGCGCCCCCACCCACACACACATGCGGAGCCTCGACAATGTCAAGTGGGCAGTTGAGAATAGAATAGGAAATGTCTAGGTTGCCGTTGCATCTATGTAAAACGGCCCTTAGACAGGTGTAATTGTAATTTCACCATGTCACCAGAATGCTATGTAAATATCCATAGACACTAGAGTGAAGGAGGATGAATTAATGGTCTTATTCCTAAATTTATTGCAACTCCCTTCTGCGAACTCCACTTCCTTTCCCTTTTCTCGTGGGACACGCTCGACCTCCAACGCGCTAGTTCCTAATGAAGGTCTAGAGGTAGAATGAACCTCCCTCAGCTTTACGCTGATTGTGGGGACCCTAGTACCACATGGCCCAGAGGACATCAGCAAGGCAGCCACGTACCCTTGTCGACAGGACCATCGCCTCTACCTCTGAGGTGAACCAGCCCGCCAAGCAGCCAGTCCTGAAGCCTCTCTAGGCGATGTCAACCTGGATGACGCCATTGTCACTAGGGCCCCTTGTCATACGACGTTGATGTTGAAGTCGAAGATATCCCCAAGGAGGAAGAGGGACTCACGTACGGTCGTGAATCAAGTGTACAAGGAAATGAGATAAAACAAACACCGCGTCAAGGCCATCGAGCGATAGACCCAGTTTGATACGATCTGACAAAAGACAATAGAGGTGTAGGTACAATTGAGAAGGGTGGACAAGTACGACACGAGGTATGACGGAAACAATGACTCCCTCTAGTTTATCATGAGCTACGAAGACAGTGTCGTAGAACTCACGGGGGCAGACCCATAGCGTATGCTAGACGGGCCGTCACATACCTTGTTAGGCAGCCTTATAGTAAAAACAATCATATGCATCACAATTTATGAATTTATCTTATAGCCCAGTGGTAAGCACGTTCACATACATATATGTTACATCCATCACGTGGGGTCATCCTTGCTCTTAAAGGTTCCACCGCTCGATCGACACCATGGCCAAGCATGGCACGATGCGTGGTCCAGACAAGCTTGCATATACTGTCGTGCGTGTATCACGATTCATGCCCGGTCGTTGGCCTGTTGCTACACGCGACGATAGTAAGCCAAAAATGGAAACAAAAAAAAATCCTGGCCCCCACCAACCTATTTGAGCATCATCACTGAGCATATCACTTCAAGGACCCACCACCTCTCTGCGTATTTATCCTAGCAAAACGATATAAAAAATGCAAATGACTCATTTCCATTTCCTCATATCCAAAGCTACCTGCTTCGTTTTCCTTATGTTACTTTATTGAATTGATCGGGCATCGCTCCGCACAGGTGCACATTCGCCGCTCCCTATTTTCCAAGCATCACTCGGAGTTAACTCCAGTGCTTGTAATATGAGAAGTAGAGCTAAAATCCTCTCTTTCTTCTCTTGGCATCACTCAAACGTAACGTAACACTAGGGAAGACCTAAAATGCAACCACACAATTATATTTTTTTGTGAACCAAAAAAATTATTAAAACTTAAGAAATATCCTTATATAAGAGAGTCATGCAATCTACTCTAGAAAACAAAAAAAAAACATGACATAACCTAGAGTTAACTAGTCAATTAACCCGTGCTCTCGCACGGGTTAGAATTTTTTATTTAATGTTGCTTATTTTAAGTTAAAAAATTGGTTTCATGTTTGGGTTTTTTTAATCTGAGTTTTTTTGGTAGAGTCATATTAATTCTATTTGTTTTTTATTCATTACTTTTTAGATTTATATGAATTTCTTCAATACAAATACCACTTGTAGATATACTTTTCAAAAACAGAGAAATTTAACCATATTAGAGTGAAAGCTACCAGTATTAAATAGAATTGCTACTATTTAAATTTGACTAACCTGTTACTTGCATTCATAGCCTAAGGAATTGGTAAATCTACAAAAACTTGTGTTGCATTTGTTGATCATAGATAATATTCTACAAAATTGCAATTATTTAATTTTCTCAAAGGCTTGTTCAGTGGCTAATATAATTGATGTAATGATATTAAATGAAAACTTACTACCAAATTTTTTTGCATTTGTAGATGTTATCGCAATGACATGATTTGCTCGCATTGATTTGCTCAACTTTAGCCCCACAAAATCAAACCTTTATTTTTTTTCCCACTACAATTTCTAAATTGGAAAGTAATGCAATTACAATATGCCAAAACATCATATTTTTTAATTTAAGTTGTGCAAAAACAGAAGGAACTATATTCAATTCAATAGTTCATTACGATTGGTACAGTACGTAGAATGCATTAAAACTTAAATTTTTTTTTTGTAGTTGGGAAAAACCTATTTAATCACGAGCACTATATCATTAATTTTGGTCAATCCAAAGTATGTTCTGGTTTCTTTCATCGGTCCAATGTGTGTTGCAACTCCTATGATATCTATAATAAAAAAATATAAGTTCTTATCAAATATTCGATCAAGAAAGAGGGAAATATTAACATATGAGTTCTCATCAATTAGCGATCAAGATAGTTTGAAAGATGTAAAGTTATAATGTTAGTGGTAGTTTAACTGAGAGGTATATGTCGATATTTATTCTAGTAGAAAGCATGTGTGTACTGAAGAGCTTGAAACTATACTTTGGAATGCCTTGTGTATTTTTGTTCTTCTTTATATTATTAGTTGTGGGCAAGAAGTTGAGTAACTTATCATTCTCCATTGGCCAATATTTTTGGGCACCTGCTGTGGCTTCGACATTTGAAATGACATAGACTTTACCTTCTTCGATTAGTGGTTTGAATTTTTCTATATATATGCCTTATTGATAACTCCATATATTTTGGTACCCTGTTTTTTAATAACATTAACGAAGTAATCAAAGGCTATTACAAACATAATGAGAAAACATACCTGATGATCAATAAGGATCATATCAAGACTGATCTGTTCGCCATCACCAAGCATGATTGCATGCCATATTCCAGTGACTTGTGCTTTGATTTTACATAATTCCTTTCCTGGTGTAATCTCACTTAATGTTTTGCTAACCATTGCATTGTAGAAAGAAAACTTAATAATGATGGCATTAATTTTCTTTTTTTCATGTAGATTGCAAGAACCAAATTAGGTCATTAATGAATTCAACAAGGCAGACGCACCTTTGTTCTGTGAACGATCCAAACAGTAGACCTTTTGGATCGTGATGATGTGGAAACAACAATGGGTTCCCATGGTGAATAAATGGATTCTTATTTGCCGGTGGTTGACCAAAATACATAAAGCCTGATGGGTAGAGCCATACTTCTTGGAAGATGGGAAAAAAGGATATTATATTAAATGTATGTTTGTTAGTGTACGTAGATTGCCTCCGTTTAGCAGTCCGTCAGATGTGTTTGTTTTTTCTGTTAGTGCTGATTAGATTAGATCCAATAATATATTAACTGCATGGATGTACCAGTACTTGGTAATTCTGGAAGAAAATATATTTAACCATGGAGATATACCATTATGTTGGATGTTCTCAAAATGTATATTTTTTTAAATATATTTTTAAATTAATATGACAGGGGTGATTGCTAGAGTTGAAAAAGAAAGATATTATATTTTAACCATTGATGTGTAACACTTTGTTGGATGGATTTACTCAATATTTTTTTTAACTAATAATAGGAGAGGTAATTTGTATAGAAGTGAAAATATAGAGATACTTAACCATGGATGTATACTTCTTGGTTGGATGGATTTTTACCTGAAAAGGTGAAAAAGAAATATATTTAACTATGGGCGACGTACACCACTTCATTGAATAGATTTCCTCAAAACGTTTTCTAATTGGAAAAGATATTTTAATATTTTTAATTAATAATAGCACATGTGGGTAATTTTAAGATAGATCCAATGGTTACAGTGGATATTGATTTATGTTTGAAGGGTCGGATGTTTCTAATTAACATGAGAATTTAGAGTATTTATTTTTTTCTTAGCGCATCTGACTAGAGTTAATATAAAGCCTTCGTTGAGGCCTCTAATTAATAAAAGTAAGATAGCAAACTGCGCCGTTACACAATTACATATTTTGCGAGCCATCAATTATTGGCGCGCAGTTGCAGTCTACACTTGCACTATATATGCTGGCATTTGGGCACATGGATGGCTGTGCGTGGCAGGGTCAAATCATCCAGATCGCTCGTGTAGCTAGACATGAACGGCTCCATGGCGAGCGCCTTCGCCACCGCCTCCAGCCCCCTCGTCTCGGCGCCCTCTGCATTCCCGCCGTCCAAGAAGGCCGCCGCCGCGAGAGGTTCCAGCGCCGCCGCACTGTGTCGTGCAGGGCCACCGGCGGCGGCAGCCAGGGCGATAATGACGGCCTCCAGTGGCTGCCGCGGCGTGACATGATGCTCACAGGCCTGAGCGGCGCGTCGCCGGGATCGCCTGGTACCCTGGCCGTGGCCTCGCGTCCGCCGAGGAGTCGCCGTGCGAGGCGGCGGACAACGTGAACGAGCAGGTGTTGCTGTGCACGGACGACACCATCATTAACCAGAAGCCCTGCCCTCTGCCGTCGCCGACGGGCCCCGTCGACTTCACGCCGGCAAGCTCGGTGAAGCGCGTCCGGCAGCCGGTGCATCGCCTGAGCCCGGAATATCAGGAGAAGTACAAGGAGCCTGTCAAGATGAAGGCGCTGCCGGCGTCGAACCCGCTGAGCTTCGCGGCGCAGACCGCCATCCACCAGGCCTACTGCGACAGCTTCTACAGCTACCACCGGTCCTCGTCGTCGTCCGGCGGCTCCGACAAGGTCGGGCCCTTCGACGTGCACTTCTCGTGGATCTTCGCGCCGTGGCACCGCATGTACATCTACTTCTACGAGCGCGCCCTCGGGAAGCTCATCGACGACGACGAATTCGCGCTGCCGTTCTGGAACTGGGACGAGCCGGAGGGGATGGTGGTGCCGGCTCTCTTCAAGGACCAGAAGTGGAAGAAGCTGGACGGCGACGAGGTGGACAACCCGCTGTACGACAGCAACCGAAACCCGGAGAACCTCGACAAGCTGATCGACCTAGACTACTTCAACACCAGGAAAAAGAGTAACAGGAAGGACCCCCCCTGCTTTCGAGGGCCTAAAGGACGGAGAAGAATACAATACAAGAAACTTGTTAACAAGAACCTGTACACCGTATGGAAACAGCAGGCAAGTTTAATTTCATTATTATATATATTCGTTTCCACACGTATGATATATGTTTTTGAATGAAGAAATTAAATAAATCACTACATGCCATGCATGCATATATATACACGACTGCTACTAGCAAGTACGTGCCAACAAGAAGAACCCAAGATCTCGTATCTGAAGGACATCTCGTCGGCGACGGTGCCGTTGATGAAGAAGCGGTTCCGGCGGGACCTGAGCAAGGAGATGCAGTTCCCGCTCACCTTGATCGAATTGGTCCAGAACCAGGTGGTGGAGTTGCCGGGCGTGGCTGTGTCGGCCAAGGGGAAGGGAAAGAAGCAGGTGCTGGTGACCAACGGCATCGAGTTCGACCCGCAGGCGAACAACAAGTTCGACGTCGCCATCGACGTGCCCGCGGACAAGGCGCTGGAGCTGGAGGTGGGCCCGCGGTACAAGGAGTACGCCGAGAGCTTCGCCGTCGTGCCGGGCTCCGGTGCCGGGACACGGCAGGGGAAGGTCTCCCTCTGCATCACCGGCGTGGTGGCCGACATCGAGGCTGCCGGCGACGTCGTTATCGTGCCGCGCACAGATGCTAAGTTCACGCTCAATGTTAGCCCTATCATCAAGAATCGAAACTAGTAGCTGCTGCTGCTACTGGTGCTCAAGCACCGTACGTATGTACTCGATTGTATATTTCCTGGATCTGGAGTTGGCATTGCTGTGGACGAAGAGGAGAGGGAAACGGAATAATGGGGGAAATCATATCATTGTGACGAAGCGGGCCTTTAATTTAGAAGAATCAGCTGACAGATAAATAGCAAAATTCATAGTGTAACCACTCAGTATAATGACTTCATACAGTGATACACCAGTATCGAGTAGTACATACGTACGTAGCTGCTTGAGCACCACTCTACTTTAGTTGCTAACTTATGATCGCTACTTACGATTCTGGATGGTGGGGCGAGCGTTGAGCGTCACCTTTGCCTCGGTGCGTGGCACGATAACGACGTCGACGGTTCTATCGCCGGCAGCCCCGATGTCGGCTAGCACGTCGCTGATGCAGAGGGAGACCTTCCCCTTCCGCGTCGTCCCGCCAGCCGAGCCTGGCACGACGGTGAAGCTTCCGGCGTACTCCTTGTACTGCGGCCCCAGCTTCAACGCCTTGCCCGCGGGCACGTTGATGGCGACGTCGAACTTGTTGTTCGCCTGCGGGTTGAACTCGATGCCGTCGATCACCAGCACCTGCTCCTTTCCCTTCTCCTTGGCCGGCACAGCCACGGCCGGCACCTCCACCACCTGGTTCTGGACCAAGGTGAGCGGGAACTCCTCCTTGTTCAGGTCGTCGGGCGGCCGGACCAGTAACCTCTTCTTCATCGATGATACCGTTGCCGAGCTGTCCTTCAGCGACGTGATCTTGGGGCGCATCCACGGCAGGTCCTTGTCGTACTCGGGGTCGTATGTGTAGCCGAGGTTGCTCGTTTTCAGGACATCGCTGAACTTGATGCGCACCTTCTGCGGGTTCTTGACGTCGTCGTAGAAGACGAAGCTGGTGTCCAGCCAGTCCTGGTCGTCGAATCCCTGCCCGCCGCCGGTGGACCAGAGGTGCCACATGCGGTCCACGTTGGAGTGGTGTGAGTAGAAGAGCGGGTCGTTCGCCGCCGACCCCAGGAACCCCATGTCGTTGTTGCAGTTGTCCTTGCCGTCGTGACTCGGGGCGCAAGTCGTCCCTGACGTCCGGCCCGCCTTGCCGACCCAGACGTGCATGGCGGTGTGCGCCATCTGCTCAAGCGCACCGTTCATGTTCTTGATGCCGGTGCAGTACTTCTCGCCGAGGAACGTCACCGCGTCCTTGCCGCCGGCACGGCGTACTTGCTAGTAGTCGTATATAAATGGCATTTATTTAATTTCTTCATTCAAAAAACATCATGGCACGTACGTATACTCATATTACGTATGGAAACGAATAATAATTAAACTTGCCTGATGTTTGTATATGGTGCACAGGTTCGAGTTAACAAGATCCATGTATTTTTGGTCCTTTGGGCCCTTGAAAAAGGAGGGGTGTTGGGGTTGTTCCCGTTGTCTAGGTCGATCAGCTTGTCGAGGTGCGCCTTGTTCCGGTTGGGGTCGTACAGCGGGTTGGCAAAGGAGTCCTTGAAGAGAGCCGGCACCACCATGCCGTCCGGCGCGTCCCAGTTCCAGAATGGCAGCGCGAAGGTGCTGTCGTCGATGAGGTCGCCGAGGGCTTTCTCGTAGAAGTAGATGTACATGCGGTGCCACGGCGCGAAGATCCACGAGAAGTGCACGTCAAACACTGGGTCGTCCTTGGACGCCGCCGACCCGGACGACTTGTGGTACTTGTAGTAGCTGTCGCAGTAGGCTTGGTGGATGGCTGCCTGCGCCTTGAAGCTCAGCGGGTTCGACTCTGGCAGCGCCTTCATCTTCGCGACTGCCTCCTTGTACTTCTCCTGGTTTTCCTGGCTCAGGAGATGCACCGGCTGCCGGACGCGCGTCACCTTGCTTGCCGGCGTGAAGTCCACCACGGGGACCGTCTCCGACGGCGCCAGAGCGCAGGGCTTCTGCTCGGCTGTGTCCGCGTCCGTGCACAGCAACATCTCCTCGTTCACCTTGTCCGCTTTCTCGCACTGCGAAACCTTCTCAACGCCGGACGCGAGGCCCGGGTACCAGGCGAGCCCGGCGGCGACACCGCTCAGGCCGTTGAGCATCACATCCCGCCGGGGCAGACACAGGAGGCCGTCGTTGTTGCCCCGGCCGCCGGTGGCCCTGCAGGACACCGTGCGGCGCTGCCGGAATATGGCAGTGCCGGTCTTCTTGGGCGACGCGCATGCAGAGGGTGCCGAGACGAGGGGGCTGGATGAGGTGGCGCAAGCGCTCGCCATGGAGCCGTTCATGTCTACGAGACTAGTAGGTACACACGAGACTGCAGCGGTCTGGATTTGGACCCTGCCACGCTGATCCATCCATACCCAAGGCCACTATATATAGTGCAAGTGTGGACTGCCTAGACATACATATCTGCGACTGCGAGTCAATAATTGATGGCTCGCAAAATAAAATAATTGTATGGATGCATTTTGGCCTTCTGAAGTGTTGCGCTCGAGTGATACAAGAGAAGAAAGATAAGTTTTTGGCTTCCCTCCTCACATTGCAGGCAGTGAAGCTAGCACCAAGTGATGCCTGGAAAATGGGGACCAGCGCACATTCGGGCACCGCCCAGCGATGCCCAATCAATAAATTAACACGAGGAAAGCGGAGAATGCTGTTAAATATGAGGAAAGAGGAAAGAGCGAGTCCTTTTAATTTTTTATTTCGTTTTGCTTGCATGGTGCAAAGGTGGTGTATCCCTGAAGTGATGCTGAGTGATGCCACACGTTGCACCCTGTGAAGCGTGATGCTCAAATAAGTTGTGGGGGCTAGGGTTCTTTTTGGGCTTACCATTGTAGAGGGCCATACATCCTCACCCACACATTACCGGGTCACTCCTTTTGGTCTCAACATCTAATTAACTATGCATCCTACTAGCTATAAAGTCCTTTTTCATATCACCACATACTCCCTCCGTCCCAAAATAGATATCATTCTCGTTTTTTTTGGAAGTTAACACTTTGAAAATACCGATAATTATATATTAAAATATATAAATATTTATGATAAGTAATTAGTATCATCGAAAATATTTTTAAGTCTAGTTTTTAATAAATTTATTTAGAGATATAAATATTGCACATATTTTCTATAAATCTAGTCAAAGTTGAGAAAGTTTGACTGGCACGTTTTCTATAACGTCATTCTTTCTGGGACGGAGGGAGTACTCACCATGCTTCCTCTCTTATCTGGTCCAGAATATATCCGGCAATAATGATATATGAAGACCCATTTGAGCCAATAATTGATGGCTTGCAAAAATAAATAATTGTACGGGTGCATTTTGGGCCATCTGAAGTATTGCGCTTGAGTGATACCAAGAGAAGAAAGAGAAGATTTTGGCTTCGCACCTCACATTGCAGGCAGTGAAGCTAACTCCGAGTGATGCCTGGAAAATGGGGACCGGCACACGTACGTGCAGCGGCACCCAGCGATGCCCAATCGATAAAGTAACTCGAGGAAAGCGGAGCATGCGGCGACAGTCTGTTGGATATGAGAAAGTGCAGAGTATTTTCATTTTTTATTTTGGTTTGCTTGCATGGTGCAGAGGTGGTGGATCCCTGAAGTGATGCTAAGTGATGCCACATGCTGCACCCTGTGAAGCGTCATGCTCAATTAAGTGGTGAGGGCTAGGCTTTTTTTTTGGGCTTACCATTGTAGAGGGCCTTAGACTACCCGCACTG
>JALGXP010001197.1:5041-15925 GCA_023333625.1 Bothriochloa decipiens
GATCTGGTGATCCTACTATTTGGCTGTGATTTGCATCCTAGAGCATGCGAAGCAGCAAGTAGTAATTATAATAATATTTCATTTTAACCATTCCCATCCTACACATACACCCATCACCACCTAACTAGCCTACACAAGCAACCATGTTCTCACGTG
The DNA here is from genome assembly GCA_023333625.1 of Bothriochloa decipiens. Lineage (NCBI taxonomy): Eukaryota > Viridiplantae > Streptophyta > Magnoliopsida > Poales > Poaceae > Bothriochloa > Bothriochloa decipiens. Next base: position 5,198 of record JALGXP010001197.1, read on the forward strand.
GGTAGTACATACAACTCCCTCTCGTCCTTGCCTAAAAGGCTAACACGCCATCGGGTAAAACCAGGGGAAGGTAGAAGGACTCCTCTCTCTACTCAAGAGAAGCATAAGTCACGAAATGACCATATCGAGGCCGCAGACTATACATATAGATTCAAACAACTCTGCAGAGCATGTACTCTCATTGCCACAAGATCCTCCTTCATCACTGACCATTGTCAACTAGGCTGATTCCGGCTGCCTGCTAACTGGTGCGATGCCACCCTAACACTAACCCTGGGATACGCCGGAGTCCACTGGCACATTGAGACCATGAGAAAAAGTACCGAGCCCCAGAGGTCACTACGCTATCTTAGGAGGGTGTGAGTCCCAATGTCCATACCTCCCTACACTATCTACTAACAACCTATTAGTAGTGGCATCGTCCTAGTTAGTCGGCCATCCGAACCCAACCCATTCAGTGGCAAGTGGTGAGTACGTAGTGTTGGGTACCTGGGAAAGGGGTACCCTTCACCCTTGATCAAATGGATTAACCTCGGACATCACCAAACCAAAAATCATCACAGCGATTATCCTCCACCTAGCACAAGAAGCCCAATAGCCAAGTCATACTAGGCCAACCCACGAACGGGCCTCGAAGGTCCAAGCGGCTACATACCCGACGCACCCTGCTCAAGGCAGAGCAAATCACCCGAGGGTGCCACTCGGGCTACCCCTCGGTGACGGAGATTTACCCGAGCGAACGGACGCCCCTCGAGTACAGCACACCCCTCGATTACCTACTCTCGGTACGGTTTTTAGGGCATTTAGTGCGTTCTACCTGCCCTCGCCTAACTTCGTGGCTACAGTCGCGGTAACAGTCGCGTGCACGAAGGTCAGATCCAGCTTTTACCGCCCATATCCTAGCGAATCGTACTACACTGTAACACCATACCGCGCACTGTGCCCAGTATCAGGCGACCCCTCGAGGAATATTTACCGGCATCCATACCACATTTCCCGGGACTCGACTTTATCCGTATGGGCCTTGACCCCTTCGACCATCCCCTCGAGCAGGACTCCGTCATCACCGGTCAGCGCCCCAACAACTCCTGACATGATGGCTATAGGGATCCGCACACATAGGCATAGGCGAAGGAGGGGCACGAGGATACATGGTTCCTAGGGTGGATGTTGTTGCTGACATTGAGGAGGAGATGCCGATCATGTCGGTGTCGCTGTAGAGGCATGCGCCGGGCATGGCGGGTCCTGTAATGACATGCCTGGAAATGACTATGCTAGGCCCTTAGCTTAGACAGGTCAAGAGAGAGCTACTAGAGCCCGAAACGCTCAAGTCCTAGGTCACTCACTCGCACGCTTGTATTCTCCCCTGTACAAGCACTTCGGTGCAAGATAATACAAACTTCCCCCCCGCTAGACGTAGGGCCTTCTTTTTCCCAAACCAGGATAAACCTTGTATTCTTCTCTCATCACCATCCAGATTAGGGAGCACACAGAACATATTTACTCATTGGTGCTAGATCCCCGGGGTCGAAACACCGACAGTTGGCGCGCCAGGTAGGGGAGCTGCGTGTCACTAATGATTTCCCACCATTTTTCGGGAAGGCAGACTCAGCTTCGCCACTTCTGCGTGCTACGGTGATCTGGTTTCCCCCGCTCCTGGTAGGCAACGAGGGGCCCCTGGTTGGGGACCAATCTGACCCATGTCCAGGAGCGGAGGACTAGCCAACAGGGCTCTATGGGAACCCTGACTTCACCTTCATGATGCGTTCGCTGAGGGAGCCCGGCGAGGCTCCTCCGGCATGCTCAGCACCGCCACCCCCAACTTGCTGCCGCATGGACTGTTTGGAGCTCGCCGCCAGTTCCCATTCAGTCTGGACAACACCACCAGGATGAACTCTGCCATGATGCGCTCCAATGTGGGCACGCATGAGGATCGCCCGAAGGCTCTCTTGCATGCTACCATGGACCTGGCAACTATCCTGCCGGCCTCCGAGGACCTTGGTTTCTCGCGAGCACCTGGCCCGAGGTGGTACACCCTGGGCACAATGCAACGTCAGCTGGAGGAGGAGCAGCTCATGCAGTTCCCCATCTTCTACTACGGCAGCCCCGACTCCGACTCTGACCACTACGACCCCACCCACGAGTGTTTTTACATCGAGGACAGAGTCACGTCGAACGAAGACACCATCGACCCGATGGCCACGCCAGCAGCCGCAGCCGCAGCAGGAGGGGCCCACGTAGTGGCAGACCCAGAGGAGCAGCTGCCAGCTGCGCCCCAGGATGAACGCCCAGGTCTGGATGACTAAGACGCTCAGCTCACGCAGGTCCGAGAAATGCGGGCCAAACTCGATGAGGATCGAGAGCGCCTGCGATAGCTCGAGCAGACCCTCGAGCAGGAGTGCCGATCCCCGCCCGGTGAAATGGCTCGAGTTAGTGCCCAAGAGGTCAACCGATAGATCGTTGAAGATGGGGGACCCGAGCACCCTGTCATCAACCCCGAGCCAGTCAGAACACTGTTGTGGCTACCATGCTTCTTTGGAACATGTCGCGCCGTTGAACCCTCAAGCTCGGCGGATACAGGACGAGGTCAAGGGACTTCTCAAGGTCACGGCCGCACAACAGGCCGAGAGCTCGGCCTTGAGACATTGAGGGGTGGCCTTGGAGCAACCTGTCGAACTCCCCACGATGAGATGGAGACCTCAGTTCATCATGAGGTAGCCCCTCGAGCAAAGAAGGCGATCCCCGTTCGAGACCGCATCATCGACAACCGCGAAGCCCAAGACGCGCGCTACGACATCATCGAGAACCGACGGTGCAAGAGCTGGGACGCTAAAGATCGAGGCTACAGTGCCCATTGAGGGGGATGTTATGACAACGACAAGGACCGTCGGGCCCCCGAGACATCGGGCCCTCGAGTCTTCAGCAGGTTGATCCACAGCACGCCGCTGTCGAGCCCATTTTGGCCCCCCATGAGCGTCGTCAAGTACAATGGCAAGACCAAGCCCAAGCTTTGGTTGGCTGATTTTTGGCTAGCTTGCCAGCTGGGCGGGGCACGCAATGATCGTGCGATCATTTGCCAACTTCCCCTATTCCTCTCTGACACCGCTCGAAGGTGGCTCAAGGAGCTTCCTCATGGTCAGATCCATAACTGGGCCAACCTGGTGCGGGTCTTCGAGGGAAACATCAAGGGGACCTACGTGCGCCTCGGCAATTCCTGAGACCTCCGCAACTGCAAGCAGCAGCCCAGGGAGTCCCTACACGACTTTGCCTGACGCTTCTCCAAGCAATGCATCGAGCTCCCACACATCCTCGACCATGACATCATCCTGGCGTACCACCTATAAGGAGTTGGTATGGGAGCTGGGATGCAACCGCCCAAGACCGTCGATGAGCTGATAGACATAGTTGCCAACTATGCAGCCGGCGAGGAAGCGGTCGGAGCCTTCTTCAGCAACGAGAAGGACAAAGGGAAGGCACAGGCGGCCGACACCGAGGGCATGAGCAAGGGCCCCAAGAAGGGAAACAAGAAGAAGAAGAACCAGCAAGGCAAGCGTGAGGCTACGGACGACGATCTCATTGCCGCGGTCGAGCGCAAGAAGCCTCGAGGTCCCTCAAGGGGGCCGTCTTCGACAAGATGCTGAAGGAGCCTTGCCCTTACCACAAGGGAGGGGCTAATCATAACCTCAAGGACTGCCGCATGGTCAGGAACTACTACAAGAGTCTAGGCATTGAGAAGGATGGCCAGAAGAAGGACAAGGGTGGCGACAAGGAGGACGACAAGTTCCCCGAGGTCTATGACTGCTACATGATCTACGGCGGCCCCTTGACCTAGCTTACGCCTCGACAGTGCAAGAGAGAGCGTCGAGAGGTCTTCTCCATCTAGGTCGCAACACCCTAGTACCTCGACTGGTCTGATGCTCCCATCACGTTCGACCGTGATGACCATTCGGATCGCGTCGTCAACCCAGGAGTCTACCCGCTCATCGTTGACCCCATCATCATCAACACCCGCCTCTCCAAGGTCCTTATGGATGGAGGCAGCAGCCTCAACATCATCTACCTCGAGACCCTCGACCTCCTTGGGGTCAAGAGGTCGCAGCTACGACCTAGCGCCGGGGGTTTCCATGGAGTTGTGCCAGGGAAAAAGGCCCTGCCCATTGGCCGCATCGAACTCCCCGTCTACTTCGGCACCCCCATGAACTTCAGAAAGGAGATCCTCACTTTCGAGGTGGTTGGGTTTCATGGCACATACCACGCCATCATCGATCGACCCGAATACGCGCAGTTCATGGTGATCCCCAATTACACATATCTCAAGCTCAAGATGCCGGGACCCAAGGGCATCATCACCATCGGCTCCTCCAATGAGCACACATATGACTATGACGTCGAGTGCATCAAGAATGGAGAGGCCATCGAGGAGACCACCAGGCTGGCCTTGACCCTCGAGGGCCTTGCCGCTGAGGCCCCCGAACCCAAGCGCCATGTGGGAAACTTCGAGCCTGCAGAGGACACCAAGAAGACCCCCGTCGACCCAAGCAGCTCTGGCAAGAAGGTGCTGACGATCAGTGCCACCCCCGACAGCAAATAGGAAGCAGTGCTCGTCGAATTTCTCCACGTGGACCCCCTCGGACATGCCGGGCATACCAAGGGAAGTCGCTGAGCACGCCTTGGAGATTTGGGCCGGGTCCAGACCGGTGAAGCAATGCCTGCTACGCTTCGATGAAGAGAAGCACAGGATCATCGGCGAGGAGGTGTAGAAGCTTCTGGCAGCCAGTTTCATCAAGGAGTTTCATCATCCCGAGTGGTTAGCCAATCCTATGCTAGTTAAGAAAAAGAATGGAAAAATGAGGATGTGTGTTGATTATACTAGTTTGAATAAAGCATGCCCTAAAGTTCCATTTTCTTTACCACGCATTGATCAAATTGTTGACTCTACTGCGGGATGTGAAACTCTCTCTTTTCTTGATGCTTATTCCGGTTACCACCAAATCAAGATGAAAGAGTCCGACCAGCTTGCAACCTCCTTTATCACCCCTTTTGGCATGTACTGCTATGTTACCATGCCCTTCGGCCTTCAAAATGCTGGGGCAACGTACCAGCGATGCATGCTTTATGTTTTTGGTGAGCACATAGGGAACACAGTCGAGGCCTATGTCGATGACATCGTAGTCAAGTCGAGAAAGGTCAAAAACCTCATCGGGGACCTCAAGATCGCGTTCGAGTGCCTTCGAGCCAAAAACATCAAGCTCAACCCCAAGAAATGTGTCTTTGGCGTGCCTCAAGGCATGCTCTTAGGATACATCATCTCTCAGCGCGGTATCGAGGCCAACCTCGAGAAGGTCACGGCTATCACCAAGATGGGGCCGATTCGAGACCTGAAGGGCATACAGAAAGTCATGAGCTGCCTCGCGGCTCTCAGTCACTTCATCTCGCGCCTGGGAGAAAAGGCCCTATCATTGTACTGACTCCTGAAGAAATCCGAGCACTTCACATAGACCGTCAAAGCCGAGGAGGCCCTCGCTATAATCAAAGGTATGTTGATCTCCCCTCTGATTCTTGTACCGCCCAATCCAGCCAAGCCTCTTCTCTTCTATGTCACGGCAGCCACCCAGGTGGTCAGCACGGCCATAGTGGTTGAGAGGCAGGAGGAAGGGCACACACTGCCCGTCCAACGGTCGGTTTACTTCATCATCAAAGCTCTCTCGGAAATGAAGGACCGCTACCCGCAAATACAGAAGCTGCTCTATGCCATCGTGCTCACACGCCGCAAACTCCAGCACTATTTCCTCAGCCACCCGGTCACCGTGGTTTCATCCTTTCCCCTGGGAAGATCATCCAAAACTGGGAGGCCGCCGGAAGAATTGCTAAGTGGTTGGTCGAGCTCATGGGTGAGACTATCACCTACACGCCACACAAAGCAATCAAATCTTAGGTGTTGGCGGACTTCATCGCCGAGTGGATCGACACCCAGCTTCCGCCGACATAGATTCAAGCCGAGCTGTGGACATTGTACTTTGACAGGTTGATCATGAAGACAGGAGTAGGTGCACGCTTGGTCTTCATCTCACCCCTTGAAGTCCACATGCGCTACATCATTCGCATTCACTTTGCCATCTCCAACAACGTCACGGAGTATGAGGCCCTCATCAATGGTCTACGAATCGCCCTCGAGCTTGGGGTTTGGCGCCTTGACGTGCGAGGCAACTCACAAATCGTCATCGACCAAGTGATGAAGGCCTTGAGCTGCCACGACCATAAGATGGAGGCCTACTGCAATGAGGTACGCAAGCTAGAGGATAAGTTCCATGGACTTGAGATCAACCACGTCACTCGATGCTATAATGAAGCCATGGACAAGCTCGCCAAAATTGCTTCTACTCGAGGCATCGTCCCACCCAACGTCTTCTCAAGGGACCTCCTCGAGCCCTCTATCGATTTGGGCTCGGGGGCTGGCACTGCACCGTCAACACTCGACCCCCCGGCCCCGACAAAGGCCCCCTCGACCGGGGCTGAGGTCATGGAGATCAAGGGGTCACCCCCGCCGTTGAGCTCACCACCAGACTGGCGCATTCCCTTCCTTGACTTCCTTATTCGAGGGGAGCTCCTAGAAGATCAAACCGAGGCTGGACGGATAGCTCGACGGGCCAAGACCTACGTCATCTATGGTGATGACAAGGAGCTCTACCGACAAAGCCCGACTGGGATCCTCCAGCATTGAATCAGCATTGAAGAAGGTAGGAGGCTCCTTAAGGACATTCACTTGGGGGCTTGCAGCCATCACACCATGCCAAGGACCCTCAACGGCAATGCCTTTAGGCAAGGTTTCTACCGGCCGACCGCTGTCTCTGACGCCATCAACCTCGTCCGCTCGTGCGAGGGGTGCCAGTTCTATGCCAAGCAGACACACCTCCCGGCTCATGCCCTGCAGATCATCACCATCACTTGGCCCTTCGTCGTTTGGGGGCTCGATCCATGGGACCTCTCAAGAAGACAACCGGGGGCTACACGCATCTGCTCATAGTCGTTGACAAATTCACCAAGTGGATAGGGACCCACCCCATCAGCAAAATCTACTCTGAGCAGGCGGTCGCATTCTTCACTGACATCATCCACTGCTTTGGGGTCCCGAATGTCATCATCACCGACAATGGCACGCAGTTCACTGGCAAGAAGTTCTTGAACTTCAGCGACCATAATCACATTCGCGTGAATTGGTCCACAATCCCTCATCCTTGAACCAACGGCCAGGTCGAACGCGCCAATGGCATGATCCTTCAGGGCCTCAAACCAAGAATCTACAACCGGTTGAAAAAGTATGGCATGAAGTGGGCTGCCAAGCTGCCTTCGATCCTTTGGAGCCTAAGAATGACACCCAGTTGAGCCACGGGATTCACCCCGTTCTTCCTGGTCTACGGGTCCAAGGCCGTCCTCCCCACCGACCTTGAGTATGGGTCCCCTCGACTAAAGGCCTACAACAAGCAAATGAACGAGGAGGCCCTTGCAAATGCCATAGATCAGCTCGAAGAAGCTCGAGACATGACCCTCCTCCACTCCACAAGGTACCAGCAGAAGCTTTGATGCTACCATGACAAGCACGTGTGAAAGAGGGATTTCCAAGTTGGCGATCTTGTCCTCCGTCGACGACAAAGCAACAAGGGGCACCACAAGTTGACTCCACCATGGCAAGACCCATATACCATAGCTGAGGTGTTGAAACCTGGGACATACAAGCTAGCGAACAACAAAGGTGAAACCTTCATCAACGCTTGGAACATCGAACAACTATGTTGCTTTTACCCCTAGGGCCTTGAGGCCTTGTATATTTCACATATTTTGTACATCTATCGCATCATGAATGAATAAAAAGACTCTTGACTTTAGTACTTTTGTTCATTTAGAAAATAATAAAGGTAGCCTTGACTCTGCTTCATCAGAGTCAAGACTCCCTTGGGGGCTAACAAGGGGGAACCCCCTTAAGCTAAACCCCGAACATTTTTTCAAAACTCAACGTTGCTCTCTTCTTCTATGCCTCGAACACGCTTCGTAACTAAGTAGAAAATACCTCGAACTCCCAAAGGGTCGAGGGCCGTCAAGCCGAGGGCTCTCCTACACCTCTGCGCTAAGGTACCCCCACTCGCTCCCCCCTCGAGGGATACGAGCCCGTGTCAAAAAGTTAGTCAAAAGTAAAGTTTAGAAAAAAAGAATAAGAGAACTTAAGCCTAAAAACATACCAACGAGCATTTCAGACAGTGCATAATGTTTTAGGGTCACCAGGGCCACAATATCACAAAATTAATTTATTACATGGGCCTTTCTGCCCAGAATTGGCTCACAAGCCCTACTCGTCATTGCCACCGTTGCCTTCTTCACCGGCATCCCCCGCGTCCTCGGCAGGAAGAACCTCGGGCTTGAATAGCTTTGCCAGCTTCTCGCCCGGCTCCTCGGCGTCTTTGATCAGGCCTTGACACCGCTCCTCGTTCTTGGCATCCGTCTTGTTGAGGTCAGAAATGAAGCCGTGTTTCACGACATCCATGTCGTATGTGAAGCCAGAGTAGACAACTGCCATCGCCCGTTTCACGCCGATGTGGAGAGCCTCGCGGATGCGATCCCTTAAGGTGGCACCGAGGTGATACAGCCGATCGATTAGCATGGTCCCATGCACCTCCTCACTGGCCTCCTCAGCGGGTTCGGTCCCCCAGGAGTCGCAGAGCCTGTTGATCGCAACGCGGAGCTGATCGGTCAATGCTGTTTCAGCCAGAAGGCCCTCCTGCAACTCTTTGGGGGCAGTCTAAGTGGAGAGAAAGTTAGTCTCGAGGCCTAAAGGACAAAACAAAAGTTAGTCATGGCGCATGAAGACAAGGAATTTGAAACTAAGAAAGAACACTCACTAGCGCAGTGGGTGTTGAGGGCCTCACAGGCGTCCGACGCTTCATCACGCTACTTCTAAGCCTCGTCCCACTCCTTCTGGGCCACCTTGAAGGCACGGACCACCTCCGTCTTCTCAAACCATAGGTCTTCGAGGGCCTAGATAGCTAGAATGATGGATTGCTTCTTCTCATGAAGGGTATCCATCATCGTGTCAAGCTCAGCGGCAAGGGTGTCGGCGTGGTGTTTCTCCTCCCCAGCTGAGATGGTGAGGGCATCGCGTGCCTCAGAGACTTGGGCGACATCGGTCTCGAGCCTCAGGATGCGCTCTGCAATGTCTTGATCCTCTCCCTTGAGCGACTTGACACGCTCGAGGGCCCTCCGCGCCTCCTCTAGGCCCTGGGCGCCGTCGCTCTTGGCCTTCTCAGCCTCCTCCTTGGCCTTAGCAGCCTCTACCTTAGCCCGAGTGGTTTCCCCTCGAGCCGCCTCAGCATCCTCCCTCGTCTTGGTGGCCTCTTCCCTCGCTTGCCTCACTTCCTCCTCAGCCTGAGCCACCCTGTCCCGGGTGAACTGGCCGGCCTCGAGCCAATGTAGCACCTCCTCCCCACCGTTGTGGGTCGCATGGAGGAAATGGGATTTCAAGTGGGAGCGGTTCCTCAAGTCTGGGAAACAAGAAGCAAAAAATCAATCACCAGTTAAGAAGGAACCAAGGCCAAACACGCTGAGAGAAATATTTACCGAAAGGCCTTGGCCAATCTCTTCGGTGATGATTTCGGTGGCTAACTTCAAAGCGTGCGCCAGCCACACCCGATACTCCTCCACGTCCTCCCAGCGCTTCACCTCCACCGGGTCGTCCATCCAGATCCTGTGAGCACTAGGATCATGAGTTTCTTAGAGCAGAAGATGCTCTTGGCCCTAATGCAGAAGGGCCACCTCGAGTCTCGCTCGCACCGAGGACCTAACGCTCTCCACCGCCTCATGCGAACCGCCGTAGCGCTCCACCCGGTCGGCCAGGGTAGGGAACAACGACTTGGCTTCACCACCGCCTGGCCCAATGTCAGGGGTAGACCATCTCGATAGACCAGGGACCCTCCAGGTGGCAGATGTCCTAGCGAGCAAAAGGGCCTCATCCTCTTCCTCCCGCCGGCGTAGCGCCGAAGGACTTATGGCTGCCATCTCCTCCTGCCACCGTTGTGGTGAACCCGAGGCCACCGGCTCTTCCAATGGCGCGCCCTGCAGTTGCGGCAGCTGGCTCAGGGTAGCCACGGTCACCTCCTACTGGGCAGGAGGGCTCGAGACCACTACCTCCTTCAGCGCCACGTCGTACCAAGGCAGTAGGTCCAACATCACCACGTCCTCTGGTCGACTCAACGCTGTATGCTCCCCTTCCCATGTGCCTACGGCACGCGCAGGACCAGCGACGCATTCCGTACCCTATCTTGCTATTGTAGCAACTCACCCAAGGTAATCACGGCCTCCCCTTGCGATTGTGGAAGGAGCAAGACCACCAGTTCCTCTGACGGCTCGACCCGCCACTGCGACTGCGAATCCAGAGGTGCCGCGTCTTCTGGTGGCGTTTGATGCTGCTGCTATTGTTGTTGCTGTTATTTCTGTTGCTGCTGTTGTCATTGCTGCTATTGCTGTTGCTCGGGCTGGCCCCTAGCCGGCCCTTCTTCTCCCGGCCGCTCCTGCAGCTCCTCCTCTTTTCTCTGGGGGCCCTCCTGCTCCTGCTTGCACTGTGCCTCCACCTCATGTAGCCCCTCCGGCCATGGCTTCCGCTCCTCGGCGGGTGGGGATGGAGCAGTGGCCTCCTCTGAAACGACCTTGATTTCCGTGAAGGGAAATCCACAGTGTCGGAGT
>JALGXP010001198.1:0-15211 GCA_023333625.1 Bothriochloa decipiens
CAACATTGGGTCAACCCAAAGGGGATGTCCTGTGCCCTCGCACGACGCTACCTGGAGCGGGTCTAGCTCGCCGCCCACATCAACGTGGGTGCGGCTTGCCGGCTTGGCCCGGCGCCGCCGTCTTCTCCGCCGCTGTCCACCATCTTTAGTGACCGGAGGTTGCTGCAGCGATGAAGACGACAAGGTCAACCGCTGGACATGACGAGGCGGATACCTCGCCGGTGCCTGGGAAGAGGCATCCCGCCGGGGGTCTCGCACCGAAGGTGGCCCTCGTGAACGGGGTGGTACACGGCCACTCGTGCACGGCGCAGCCTGATGACCAGCACCCCGGCAGCGGATGCAGCGTGACGAAGAACGACACTGAGCGGCGACGTGGTCCCGTGTGAGGCAGTTAAAGCAACGCTCCATCAACTCCGCTGGTACTAGGCGACGGCGCTTGGGTGCCCCCATCCCCGGCGAGCGACGTTGGCGATGCTTCACGACTGCTTGGAAACCATCGGCGTCGACAGAGGGCCCACGACGGGACTGTGGGGCCGTGATAGGCGCCGCCGCCCGCCGCCGTGGGGCACGCCGCTGGCGTGCCAGGGTCCGCGCCGACTGTGGCATTGGTGGGGTACTGGACCTACGCTGACGACGCCGCTGTCGACGCCGCTTCCCACCTAGATGCACCGACTTCGCTGCAACCTCATCCACAGACGGAGGCGTAGCTCGGATAGCCCGGCAAGCAGCATCTAGATACGAAAGGCATGCCGACAACGCCGCTGTCGACGCTGCTTCCCACCTAGATGCACCGACTTCGCTGCAACCTCATCCACAGACGAAGGCGTAGCTCGGATAGCCCGGCAAGCAGCATCTAGATACGAAAGGCGTGCCGCCGCAGGGGCGAGCGCAACATCAGGGCTGCCCGTGCCCCGGTTAGCGTCCTCCCACCGCTGCGCCTTAGCGCGCCCCACGGAGCTGCCCCCGGGATGGAAGTGGGCAGCGTGGGGGGAGAGCGTCGATGGGCCGCGAACCGGCTGCAGCAGCAGTGGTGACGGTGGTGTCGCCCGTGCCACCAGCACGGCGTTATCGGTGGAGGATGCCGGTGTAGGAGCCACGACATCGTCATCCTCTTCGTCGTCCTCGTCATCGTCGTCTACGTCCTCCACGAGGACGACGTCCAGCTGCCCCCCCTTCTGGGCACCCGGACGTGGGTGGGGCGGGAGAGGCACCGGTTGCCAGGGGCTCCAACCACGTCGCCACCGCGTCACCAGCCACTGGGGAGGCCACGCAGGGGAGGGAGGCCGACGAAGGGGCCGACGGCGGCGCCGGCATGGCAGGGCAAACGACCGCCATGGGCTCCCGGCCCACTCTGGCAGCGGCAGGCGGCATCAAGGAGGCTGCCAACGAGCTGCAGCCACGCCCTAAGCGCGTGGCATTGGCACGGCCATCAGGAGCGCAGCGGCTGACGGCGGCGGCTAGTGAAGCCGGATGGCGTTCCGGCGGCCAGGGGCACGAGCTCCCCATGGAGTGGCCATGGATCGATAGATCTGGTGCAGGGCACCCGGATTTGCTGCTGGAGGGGGGTGGGCGGGCAGGAAGTGGGGGGCGGCGCTGGGGCCGGCGTGGCGGCGCCGCCCCCGCCGGGGGGGGGGGGGGGTGGGGAGGCGGGGGGCTCCAACGGATACATTTTGCATATTCGAATGATATCAGATCAAATATATATCAACTGAAGTTTTGACATCGTCATTGGGACTACCGAGTCCTGCTAATAATTTCATATAGTATATGAGCACCTAGCTAGTATACAATGATTCTATTTTCATTTTTACTAACTTTCACAGGAAATAAATATATAGCAGAATAAACAGATGCGGGAGTATATTTTAAGGTACATTTTTTGCAGGCAAGGCAACAAAAATGCATGCTTGTATAGGTTACCCTATTGTAACTTTCGTTCGAAAGCTAACATTAGTAATTACAAAAGATACTGTACGACTTCATACATAGGTATGTCCTGACATTTTAAAACTAATAAAATAAGATCAATTTTAATGGCCCATTTGTTGGTGACCCATATTATAACCTAATTAAAGTGTTTAATCATCCTTGCCAGCAGTTTCTTTCAAATACTTGGAAGAAGCATTGCTGTTTAACGAATTATCCACCACCATAAAAAAAGAAATACATTGATTATTCCTATCTTACACAAAGTTAATGTAAGTCACTAATAATTCTACCACTAGTAGGTGGCCAGGTGGGCATATATACTACAAACGCATTCCATTGCATACACAACATCATGTTCTCTAGGTTGTATGAGTTCTATGCGCGCACAAATCCTATTTATTGTTAGCTCGGAAACAAAGTTCTTTTCATAGCATAAAGGGAAGACTGGGATATGAACCTTTTTCTGTCGTGCCTGTGACAAAGCACATTCTAGCTGTTTCTCTAGCTGCTGCAATTCCTTCACACTCAGTGGGCCAAGGTCCTCCCCAAGCAAGTGCCTGCTTTTTCCAAGTATTATAACATAAAACTATTAGGTCAATTTTGTGGTCACTTAACATGTAGAGTATTCAAATATATTTGTAGAAAAAATGTATTCGTATTAGATACTTTTGATAAATCCCATTATTGTAAAGACATTATATACTTATATTATCACATGTCAAAGTATGACAAACTGACCTCTGAGTGCGCTGCAAGGCCTCAAATTTTGCCCTCAGTTTTGACATTTCCTGGTACCAGCTCTAAACAGAATAATTATACACAACTCCATTAGTTTCAGTTGCATGGCAATTGTGAGCTCTTATCTGCAGGTTTTTATGCATTCCAGAACATAATGAGGGATGGCCTTTTAAAAATGTATAGTAAACAAGCCATTCTAGGTTGCCCAAAATTCACTGCATTCTATAGTTAGTTATCGTTGGCCTACATTGGGATCGATGTTAATTATACACACAATACCCAGCTAATGTTGAAAAACAGAAGGAATAGCCACTTTACAAGGGGGTCTACTGCTGTAGAAATTTCACTAAATTCTAGAAATAGTGCCTAAGATCACACTGTAGTAGGAGCTTCTTTACTACAGATCATAGCTACCAACTTGTATGTCATGTCGACAGATGATGAACAATACAGAACACACTCTTTCTGGAATTGTATATGTATAGCACTTATAATCTAAGATAGGTAGATGAATGCATGAAAGATATATTATTGGATCAATTGGAAGAAAGAAAAGAAACACCAATGATTTCGGTTCTGAAAATGAATTCAGTTTCACAGCTTCTCTGTGGTTGTACCAAGAAGGAATTAAAAAATATATTCATTTTAAATGGCTCCCTTGTCGGTAAATTTAAAAAAATATGTAAAAAGTTGAAATAGCTAAGCGCTAAGAACACAACAAAAAATTTTATGCTCCATGATAATTGGTTTACACTCTTCTTGCTCTCGTTCATGGTGGTATATGGTAGCAGACTAAATATAAATATTCACCCAAAAGTATAAAGAGAGAGGGAGCATATTTAATTTTTTTAGGAGAAATAGTTTTAATGAAGAGGTTATCATGCATAAGCTACATTTGATGTCATACCTGAGTTTCAGAGAGTACACCATTGGAATCTTGAGCATTGTAGCAGCAATGTTGATACCTTTCTAATGTTTTAGTTATGCTGCACAGAAAGTTATATGTAAATGGATTTGTTTGTTGAAACTACAAAATATGCTGGAAATGACTTCTAGAATCTAAAATGGCATGCTGCTGAGAATGTATTGGTGTATGCACATATAGGTATTTACTAACATTATTATATTCCTTCTTCCTTATATAAAATTAAAGAAGTCTGATTTCATGTGGATTTGGCTTGTAAGTGAACTAGAGTAGTAGGGTGTGTGCACTTTGTAGTTTGTAGTTTGTAGTTTGTAGAACATTATTATTTGTGAGCTTCCATCTATAGAACAACTAGAGTTGAAAATACTTGGTGAAAATTCATGAATATCTTATAGTTATGCACTTATTATGCTACATATATACCTCTAAGAATTACAAGAACTACATGAATACTTTTTGACGTAGCAATGGCTCTCTAGTTCCATTGACATAGATATAGCTTTTATATTTTTTGTGTCTTGTGTTTATACTGCATGATTTTTTTGCGACACTAAAACCACTTTATTAAATATATCTAAAGCAAATAACTTGTTGCCCAAAGCAGATGTCGCCTAATTACTAAATCCACGTTTTTGTCACGAACTATTATATAAAAAGAACAAAGTTGTAAAGCATGCTTGTATATTATAGTATGCGGTGGTACAAGAAGATGGAAATTTTAAGACACCGTGGGAACTTAATTTATTGTTCGAACATTAACATCTTCATATTTTAAAACGAACTCTAAAATATTTGGCAATATATAGTGGAGTTAGGACTTAGGAGAGCACCACCATGCACAAACGATTTTGTAAAATCAGGGTAAATACCTTGATGAAGCAGATTAGTTTTATGATGAAATAAAACCCCCAATTTGGTGGTGAATCATTTTAGCACTTTGTTTGTTAAACTAAACACTTTTTTCAAGAAATTAAACTCGAGGCAATCTGATCTCACTTTCCGACTACAAAATGATGCTCATCATTTACTTCAATCATAAAACAAAACAGATCCATAAATCACACAAACTGGAGACACATAATATAAGATATCTCCCCCATATATCATACCAAATTGGTAAGACGCAATGTTTAGTGGAGAGGTTCCAAGTCTGAACAACGTTCTACAAACCCAGAGCAACTTGGATGTCTGGAGCTAGATATTATATATTATTCTCAATGGAAGGCAACAATTTCATAATTCATATTGTTACAAATAAATCGAACTGACTAACACTTCAAAAAAATTGATCACGCTAGTTGCATTCTATGGAAATTTTATTTTTGGAAGTACAAACATAAGAAAGAAATAACTTCGTTTTATTAGTCAAGATCCGTCACATGAAGAAATACGCAAAGTAAAAAGATTTTTAAAGAAATAGGTAAGTTAAAAAGATTTTTTTAAGCAGCAGCTGAAGACAAAGCAAGAAGGGTGAAATATATGAACGAAGGGCGTGCAAGCAACATACTATCAATAAAGGCAAAATAGCGACGACTCATGGCTGAGCAGTACCGATGCATACGCATAAAATGAAAACAAAGAAAAGAGCAAAACAAAAATAGTCTTCCGTATATACCTCAAAAACAGAAAAAGAATAATAGTCTTCAGACATCAAATACCATGTTAGTTGTTAGGAAATGAAAGGAACATAACAACAATGAGAAACAAGGGAGGAGGGGATGACAAAGGGCGAATGAAACAGAAAGATTTTCATCATGCTTTGAGCTTTCAACTTAAAATGTTGAGGGTGTTTCTGAAAATCCCATGCAGATCTAAATCTTGTATGGAAGCAAACGTAATAAAACACTAAATTTGTACTGCCGAGCAAAGTAATAACAAGAAATCTTAACAGAGAAAAGAAGCAATAATAAGGAGCAATCGATGGAGCAAGAGAGAGACTAGGAAATAAGATGGAGGTGGCCAGAGCAAAACAAGTGCCAAGACAAGTCTGTGGTTAGAAGGATTTTCATATAAAGCAGGCGCTGGATCAAAACGGAAAGAACATACCACCCTTTCCCCTCTCAGACCACATCTGAGTTAACTCTCTACCCTCTTCCACCCAACGACGACGAACCCCGGCCCATCCCCAATTAGCTCAGCAATCGAACACAACCGGGCGTGTGTCTCGATCAGCTCTGACACGCGCACGCCCCAACACACGAAAGATGGCCACTCCAGATACCCGGAGAAGATGGAGGAAAAGAGGTGTACGTGGTGTGCGTGGGTGCTGGCGGCTTCTTCAAGTGCCCGGCCGAGAAGCTGGAAGGAAGAGGCAAAGCGTAGGGCGAGTAGATCTGCTGAAAGGATGTCTCATGCCAGTTAGGGATCGCGCCACCCGGCCACCCGGTTTATATGATCACTGCCATGCCCCTACAAGGCCGCACAGATACACACGCGGATAGCAGAAATAAAATAACATGCTGCCTCACGCCAAGGCCAGGAACTACTACAGTTAGTAGCTTGGCTACTGGCTTTCCTTCTCCTTGCTGCTAGAAAACATGAAATCACAGAGAAAAGGAAGGGAAAAAAAAGGCACAAAAAGCCGGCAACAGCAGGAAAAATAAAGGAAGAAAATGGAGCAAATAAAGCATCATCAGCGGATCTCTGTGTCAAGGAAAACGCAGTTGCCAGCAGATCTGCTTGCAGGGGTTGAGAATTGAGATGAATTAGTGGCTGTGCATGTGTTGATGCACGGATCGGATCGCCTACCCAGCGCTGCCGAACTCGTAGAGCTTGCCGCGGCTGGAGAAGATGATGAGCGCGACCTCGGCGTCGCAGAGCACAGAGAGCTCGTAGGCCTTCTTGAGCAGGCCGTTGCGGCGCTTGGAGAAGGTTACCTGGCGGTTGATCTTGTTCTCGATCCGCTTCAGCTCAACTCGTCCCCTCCCCATGACGACGATCTCCTTCTCCTCCTCCGTCCTCTCCCTCGCTCTCTCTCTCTCTCACTTACTCACTCAGCCGCTGCTGTGCTTGCTCTTCTGCTGCTGCCTGCTTATCCGCGCGCTAGCTAGGCGACGACACCCCACAAAACAAGGCCGGCCACAAGTGCTAAGCTTTTGCAATTGTGCGCGACGATATAATGAGACGGCTCCGTCCGGGGCAGGACAGGAAAAGAGCTAGCGGAATATCGGTGGGGAGGAGAACCGGGAAAAAGGGCAGGGTCTCACTGTAGCACGCTGCCGGTCTCTTCTCTCGCATCGCATCTTTTTCACGCGTCTCCATCCATCCATCTATCCATCTCCCTCAGCTAGCTAGCTTTAAATTAAAGGAGGGTAGGGTAAATTTGGAGTGGTGCTGCTGGCCAGTTACCCACTGCGCTGCCCGGGTTTACCCTAACTGGGAGGCCCGTGCCGAAACGGGGGCGCTCCAATGCGGCGGCCCCCACGCCACAAATATACACGGCGCGACGCATCATCGATCACGAGAACGGCGGCCAAAGGGGCGAGCTAGCCATGGAGAGAGAACCTCCTAGACCCAACCCAAACCATGCAGGTCTCGCCATGCATACGCCTCGCCTGGGTCCCAGGCTCCTCCGGCAGCCCTGCGCCGTTGCTTTCGCTTTGGACCATGCCGGCCGCCTCCGATATGGATCTGATCATTCAACCCCTTCTCCGATCCGCCCGGTGTGGAGGCAGGCTGCCCAAAATATAGATCGTTTGACTCAATAACCTCAATTGCAAAATTTCCCTTGGGTGCTAGTGCTTTGTGTACTGCCTGTAGTGTATGTGCTGTGAGCTGCCCGCCGTGCTGCCAATTTCTGTAGGCAAGTATATATGGGACGACGACGATGACGACAACACCCATGCCCATCATTGAGATGAGCTCCATGCTGCTATTACATCATGATATGAGGAAGAAACATAGATGGTGAATGATCGAGTGTAGCGGTGTGGCATTATTAGCGACGACGACTGAACTTCGCGCTTTAATCGGTGCATATTTTGGCACAGTTTGATTTTAGGGCAGCATTCCAATTTATGTACAGGAGTTAGGACCCGCTTTAGTGCCTCCCTGATCGACATGATTTGTTAGTACACGTACAAAACATTGCTATCTATAGTTGGGCCATTTGGTTGGACCTCCCACCAGCTGCTACTATCTAGCTCATGGGCAGCATTCATAATTAAGCTTACTTTTGACAAAAATAAGGGAATTGCTATAAACGACAGATTTTTCATCTTTTCCGGGCGACGGATCTCAGCCATTGGATCAAGATCCAATGACCTCAGCTGATCTAGTATTGTTCGTCTTCTTCCACCTGACTCCATCCTTGTTCCCGCTCCCACGCTGTCGGCCCCGCCCCCGTCGTGGGTGCGCGAGGGTGCAGCCGGAGCTCCGCTTTCACCGCCACAGCTCGGTCGGAGGAGCTCGCCGAGGATAGAGAGAGGGAGGGAAAAGCGAGCGCTGGCGTCGCCATTATGGCCGCCGCCAGACCTGCCTTGGCCAAAGGATTTCAATGGGGAGCCAAGGAGGATCTCACCGTGGAGAAAGAGGGAGGGAGAGCAAGCGGCCGAGCGCGTGTGTTGGAAGACGGGGTCGCTTGAACGTGTCGTTCGTCTCATGCATTTGAGAAATAGGAAATGTGAATAAAAATAAAGGTCATATCGGCCGGTTACTTATAATTTGTTTCCCTCGTATCGTCAGCGCATCATACAGCGATCGTAATTTTAAACAAATATGGTAAAAGAAGTAACTTTTAAACTCATGTAATTAAATTTGAAAAAGGCTCATTTGAAATGGGGGAACACAACCCAAATTCTTATTTTGGTCCCCTTCCCATATTTGGTCCCTGCAAATTATTTGCAGGGATCAAATATCTAACTTATATAACTCAAAGAGTTTGGTCAACAAAGGAGTACTCATGTTTTTTGTTGAAGTTTGAGTACCTGAATGACACTAAGAATAAGTCCACGGACCATTCGTGTATTTTTACTATATTCGGCGTAGAGAATTGGCATATATAAGAGTAGATAGTTATCAGGAGGTGCTAGAACTAAAAAAATCGGCTATGTGATAATATGATACCAACTGTTTTGCCTTTTCAATATTGTTTTTATTTTTTTTGCACAATACTTAATTATAAAAAAGTTTAAGTATGATCCCAAAGAAAAATAATTTCTTAATAGTAAATCTAAATATACATTGTGACCTTTTCAATTCTTGTGACAACTGATTCTTTGTGTTTTCTATCCATTTTGAATGTTGTCTCTAACTTCTATTGTAGATGCAATAGCTCGTTTCCATCAATTTCTTTATATTAGGACAGAACATGCAATCATTCTACTTCCTTTGGTTAAAAAAACATGTCATTTAGAACAAAATATGTTCAAACCTTAAAATTGCAGACTTAAGTAGCTTTAAAATTACTTAGTTTAGAATCATGTAAGTTATTATAACTTGTATTCAAATATATTTGGAAAATCTCATAAAGTCAAATAACTATAAAAAATATATTATATATTGTACAAAAGAAATTGGTCAAATGTACGCATGGGGCTCTAAAACAAAATGTGGCAAATATTGACCAGATGCATTTTTGGTCAAGACTGACTGAATGTTAAGGTGTCCAATAAAGTCCACATAATGCTTCCGTCGAGCAACTCTACTAAGGAGTTAGTAGTACACGGTATCCATAATCATCCTTAATTGTTCTCTTTCACTGTTATTAAGGATCCTGGGCAAAGGCTCCTCCATTGTTTACATAACCTGAGCCGCCTTTTCTGATGATACAGCAAGGATCTACTACAGTCACACACGCCAACACACCAACGGGAGGAGAGAGACATGTCAATCAAAGTGTCAAACAGTAGTACAGGAGAGAGAGAGATTGTCTACGGGAGGGAGAAGAAGACCTGACGAGTACCCCGTACCTCATAGGTGAGACATCACCGTAGGCCGCGATAGGTGTCGACTGTGGACTGGCGCACGCTAGCTTTTGCTCTGAAAAGCATCTTCGCGGATATAAACACTCGCAGAGTCTATCTTAACATTCTAGAGATTCATACTTATAAATTTTTAAAAAATTTAAAACTTTACACACCAATAGTACCAAAGTAGATGGGCATTGTACCAAAATTTGAGATTCAAATAATTTTTGTAAAAATTCGTATAAAAAAATAAATTTCACTCATCATAAGTTTTGTCTTTTAGTGGCTGAAATTTGTTTTTTTATATTAATTTTTATAAAAGTTATTTGAATCTTAAATTTTGATACAATACACATCTAGTTTGGTATTATTGATGTGTAAAGTTTTAAATTTTTTTAAAACTTCTAAGTGTGAATCTCTAGAGTGTTGAGATGGACTCCGCGAATACTTATACCCACGAAGTTTTCGTTCTGCTAGCTTCCTGTCACCGGGCACCGGGGTCATGAATTTCGTTCACATTTTCTTCCCTGTCGAGTCCAGCGCTCTACGTTCTCGTCCGCTTCGCGCGGTCGGTCGGTCTCCCTCACGTGTCATGACCGCCCGGCCCGTCGTCGGACCGGACCAGCAACAAGTCACGCATCCATGACATGCGACTGCGAGCTTAACCTAGCTCTATGGCCATTGGCCAGCGCGACTGAGACGACGGCATGGCCTGCATGTGGGGTTACGCCTGCTGAACGTGCCGTGCCGAAGTCAGGGCTCATGGGCAGGCAGGCTGGGCGAGGGCGCACCGGGCTACGCCGCGGCCGTACGCGGATTTTCCTCGCGAGAGCTGATGCAAAATGCAGGCCTGTGCTGCAAACGCGCGCCGGGGATCCGGCCGGGCGGCTCCGGTGGTCCGGCCATAAACTCCCCCAGGCTCTAGCTAGCTTAGGAGCAGGACCTCATCCACGGCGCGCAGCCAGCAGATGCAGAATACATGCCCGGCCCCCGGCCGGTCGGGCGGCGATGGGTTTCTCTTCCATGGACCATGGTACTACCACTCATCCATGCATTGCTGCCTGCTCGCTGCTGACATGCGCATTATATTTCACCGGCGGGTACGCGCGCGCGCACCGGCCGGTCAGTTTTGAGGTAGGCTAGCGACGAGAGCATTTTTGCACCAACAACATGCGCGCAGGCACGTACAGCGCCCTAATATGTACGTATATAGAAGTATATATGGCCGGGGTAGTAGTAGTACAGTATGTATGTATATATGCCGCGTCGTCGTCGCCGCGATACAGTGACGACGATATCAAATGCACGGTGTCGCGAGTTCGATCGGCGGGGCAGGCAATTGGGCAAACGCACGTAGTACGCTCTGCATCTGCCCGCGCCGGTTTCCCGCACCCCAGAACGGAAAATGGAGCCGATCGAGAGCGACCAGTTGTGGGCACACGAGCGCGCGCGCGCGCCGTGCGTCGTCGCCCTCGGCTTGCCCGGTTTGCGTTTGCCAATGCCATACTGCATGCAGCATACTGCCCTGCCCGCGCCACAAAAGCGTCAATATTCCTTTGCCCTTGCTGCACGCGCAGCTTCCAATTTGCCGGGGGGGGCGCATGTGCACGCTGCTGCGCAGCTTTGAATTAATCATCGTGCCCTGAATGGACGGACCAAATCCAAGCAAAAGATTTTGCTTGGCCTGGCTGCACGACGGAGTCTCCTCCTAGCAGTCCTAGTCCACCGCCGAAGAGAAGGGTGCCGAGCAAATGGGGAAAGGCTAGATCGCATAGAGATTTGTTGCAAACGGAAACGGGCTGCAAAAGGGGGGGCTGTGCCAAGCGAATTACCAGGGCGACAAGGGCGAGATGCACCTGGCGGTCTCGGCATGCAAAAAGGTTGATATTTCTGGCTGGGTAACCTGGCGTCTCAAAAAAGCAAGCGTGCCGGTGTCCCATGTCAAAATTCAATGAGTCCAAATCCAATCACGGTGCCAAGACTTTAGAGAGCGCTATGGGACAGAGAGTAGCGCAAAGGAGAAGTACTTTATATACATTTTGTTGAATTTTGAAAAATAACTCTTCCAGTAGCAAAGATGTAAAAGTATTATTGTTTCCTCAAAAAAGATGTAAAAGAATTAGAGAAGGATGTATAGCAAGTCGGCTATAGGAGGTTGGGTTCGAATTGCACTGCTGACATTTGCATGTGACTTTACCTCGATCCGCAGCTCCTGATATCGATCGATCTCCAACTTGTACGGCGTCGCCGGCAATTAACTCAAGATCTTTCGTGCACAATTAGGGGTAGGCCCCGCGAAAGTTACATCAGCAAATGGCTGACGTGTATGTGTACTAGTAGTATTGTACATGTCGCGTACGTGTACTGCTGGCCGGGTCTACATGGAAGTAAAGCTACTTAATGACGGGTACGACTTTGCTGCGCACATATGTAGAGTATCTATGTCCACTTTCCTGTCAGCAGTAGCAGCAGTTAGCAAATTTGCAACCTGTGAGTTCTCTGTTTTTATGGATGCAAGGCACGTCGAGACATTTCACATTAATAAGCAAATTTGATGACCCGAGGGAAAGCTAAGCAATAGCGCATTGTTGCGGCATTGGCGGTTGGCGCTGTTTACACTAACTTTATTATAACATTTTAAAGATCCGTTCATCTTTCATAAGGTTTGTGGCACTTAGCACTGACACTAACCTCCTAATGTAACATCCTGTGATTCTTGCTCATTTTGCTGAAACTGTAAGCAAGTGAACTTAATTGGACACTTCTTTTGTAAGATGTGCTGAAGCAACTGCCAATAGACCAAGTGAACAAGAGAGGGCATAGTGAAACCCCCAAGGGTTTTGCCGCCTCAACAAACACCATCACCATTCAACCAGAGTTT
The DNA here is from genome assembly GCA_023333625.1 of Bothriochloa decipiens. Lineage (NCBI taxonomy): Eukaryota > Viridiplantae > Streptophyta > Magnoliopsida > Poales > Poaceae > Bothriochloa > Bothriochloa decipiens. Next base: position 12,380 of record JALGXP010001198.1, read on the forward strand.
GTAGAAACTGTGCTTGCACTGTATATAATATATATGTTTTTTTTGAAGAGTCCTGTATATAATATGTAAACCATTTCCCGGGAAATATGGGGAATCTTTGCTTGCTCTTCCCTCCTGCTGGAATTGCATGGACCTAGCTAGCTATAGCAGACGTGTGTGGTGTGAGGCGTGTGTGACAGGGGCCAAATCCCGCATTTCCTGGGCTGAATTTGCGCGATATACGTCAGGTGTGCCGTGAGCGTATGCATATACGCACAGCTAGCGTACTTCTGAGCCCGCTATACATGTCGACTCACTGTATAGACAGCACGAAATATCAGCATCATCTAGCTTAGCTAGCATGCATATACACAGCCCTTTCGTTGCCGCCGCATCTAGCTGAGCTATATGACTCGTGATTTGACTTGTTGATTGGTAGTGGTATAACGCTAGCGTGGAGAGAGAGAGAGAGGATTTGGAAGATTGATACGACGCATATATAGGCATCGATATGATCCAGATAGATATGTGTCGATTTGTTCCTGGAGAATCTCTCTATTTATGACCTGTGTGTGTCTTTCTTTTACCCTTGGATCAATTAATATATGTTAATCTAATGGTCTATTATTAAATCACATGTGGGCCACACCAAGTCTTACAGCCACCGTAAGATTTCTTATGCGTTCCTGCCCGCCAACCAGGTAGTCGACGCCCTCGAGCGAAAATTTTTTCACACCATCTACTTTCGTACCCGCCCTTGTACCCGCATATCGGCAAGCCGGTTCCAATTCTCTTGCTTTTTTGTTCCTCCCTTAAACCCTCCCGTCCCGATCCACGCCGCCGCCCCTACCCAGGCCCCCGAGGCCCCGACCTTGCCCTCTGCTTCACCAGCCAACTCAACCATTCGTCGCCGGGGATGGCGCCCCCAGCACAGCCGTCGAAATCTCCTACCATCAAATCGACCACGTCCGGAGCCTGCTCCCCCACGGCAAGCACCGTGTCGTCGTCTCAGTCTCTCAGACGATGTCTGTGTCGGCGACCCCACCAGCCCCGAGCAGGTACACCTCGCGTTCGCGGCGACTGCAGAGAGAGGGTCGTCAGGTACATGATGCAGGAGGAGGACGGGAAGGAGTGGAAGGAGGTGGGCACATATGTGAGCACGTACGAGCTCGATTGGCCGGCGAACAGCATCGTCGCCTGGAGGTACTTTTACAAGGTACTGTGTATTATCCCCTGCTGTAACTTGGAATGGTTCAATTTTTCTGATTTTAGGTTGGGCCTGTGTCATTTTTTATAAAAAAACAAAAGCAGAATTTTACTTATGTAAATGTAAATTTTGTCCCAGAAACAAAAAGGTAGTAGGTTCTCAAGCCATATATGTTGCATCCAAATGTTGCAGTTGGGTTACATGAGGTGCACAAGGGTTGGAATTAACTGTGCTTTAGAGTGTGCTGGATGGATCATTGTGTTCCTAAGATTAAAATGTGTTGATTCAGAATTGGCAGTGCGTAATAAGATTTATTATCTATGCTGATGCAAATTGATAGCCCTTACTGTATTTTGCAAGCTTGATCGAGGAAAGGTGTGCTGTCCAAATTAAGCTGACATCGTTTGCTGCTAATTTATTTTTTAGGCATGAAAAATCTCAGGCTGTTCTCAATTACATAAAGATTAGAAAAGTTATGGCGAAGGAGGCTTTGGAACTGTAAGGTCAAAATCCATATATATTCTGTCTGTGATCCTTTGCTAATTTAAAAGGCAACTAGCTACATACTCCCTGGAGCCTCAGGTGTGAATGTTTAGCTGAATTTTTAGAGACATCACTGAATTTGATGTGAACTGTCCCTGGAATCCATGCATGGGATCAAGGGATTCCTAGCTGAAATCCTTCTCAACTCTCATATCGGTTTCTTTGGGTGTTCCTGCAAGTCACAAAGCATCTTGGGTTTGAGCTACCGGCCACCACACGCGAGTTTTGCTGTTGGAATTTTTTTTTATGCCAACCGATGAAAAGCATCATGACAAGGGCAAAGTTGGGTTGAAGAAAGGTTGGTGTAACACTGTTAATTAGTTTGGTATGGTAGTCTGAGCAATGCAGGATTTATATGTCATGCTCATTTCTCCATTACACTCTACCTCCACACCTCTTGTGGCAATTGAACAGCCAATGATCCATTGATAAACTCATTAAATAGAGAGAGAATCGATATCCAGCCATGGAGCACTATATAATTATAAAAAATAAAATCCAGTTACTACCACTACATTATTAAACTAAATCTTTTCAAATTGGATCCCTAATTAAACTCATTGAGCTCTTTCTCTGCAGAAATCGTTCTAGGAGCTCCTTTATAAGAAGAATGGTGATAGAGTATTGTGGGCATATCCCTTCGATGTTATACATCCATGCTAATTTAGATGTTTGATCTTCAGGCTGGTTCGTTTATGGAACTTCTTAGCATTTATTAATAAGTTGATCGGTCACTTTTTAAATAAAGTTTGTCATGTAAAGTTCTCTTAAATTAAACACAAATCACATAATACCATAACCTTTAAAGAACAATTTTGCTGCTAATGGTGCCAATTTATACTTTTTTTTGGTAAAAAGTTACATTTCTAAATGGTTTCAATCTCCTTAATTTTTAGTTGAATAATTTATTTATTCCTTTGCACCATCTCTGAGTATATATGGCTGCATGGTTGTAGATACTTAGCTATAGATCAAATACAATTTTTTTGAATAATCTATGCCCCGAATATGAATGTTTTTGTAAAAAGCATGGTGATTTGATTTTCACTCTTCTGGGCTTCTCACATTATGTAATGGGAAGATGATCACGAGTTGTGAAAAAA
>JALGXP010001199.1:0-15209 GCA_023333625.1 Bothriochloa decipiens
CAACATTGGGTCAACCCAAAGGGGATGTCCTGTGCCCTCGCACGACGCTACCTGGAGCGGGTCTAGCTCGCCGCCCACATCAACGTGGGTGCGGCTTGCCGGCTTGGCCCGGCGCCGCCGTCTTCTCCGCCGCTGTCCACCATCTTTAGTGACCGGAGGTTGCTGCAGCGATGAAGACGACAAGGTCAACCGCTGGACATGACGAGGCGGATACCTCGCCGGTGCCTGGGAAGAGGCATCCCGCCGGGGGTCTCGCACCGAAGGTGGCCCTCGTGAACGGGGTGGTACACGGCCACTCGTGCACGGCGCAGCCTGATGACCAGCACCCCGGCAGCGGATGCAGCGTGACGAAGAACGACACTGAGCGGCGACGTGGTCCCGTGTGAGGCAGTTAAAGCAACGCTCCATCAACTCCGCTGGTACTAGGCGACGGCGCTTGGGTGCCCCCATCCCCGGCGAGCGACGTTGGCGATGCTTCACGACTGCTTGGAAACCATCGGCGTCGACAGAGGGCCCACGACGGGACTGTGGGGCCGTGATAGGCGCCGCCGCCCGCCGCCGTGGGGCACGCCGCTGGCGTGCCAGGGTCCGCGCCGACTGTGGCATTGGTGGGGTACTGGACCTACGCTGACGACGCCGCTGTCGACGCCGCTTCCCACCTAGATGCACCGACTTCGCTGCAACCTCATCCACAGACGGAGGCGTAGCTCGGATAGCCCGGCAAGCAGCATCTAGATACGAAAGGCATGCCGACAACGCCGCTGTCGACGCTGCTTCCCACCTAGATGCACCGACTTCGCTGCAACCTCATCCACAGACGAAGGCGTAGCTCGGATAGCCCGGCAAGCAGCATCTAGATACGAAAGGCGTGCCGCCGCAGGGGCGAGCGCAACATCAGGGCTGCCCGTGCCCCGGTTAGCGTCCTCCCACCGCTGCGCCTTAGCGCGCCCCACGGAGCTGCCCCCGGGATGGAAGTGGGCAGCGTGGGGGGAGAGCGTCGATGGGCCGCGAACCGGCTGCAGCAGCAGTGGTGACGGTGGTGTCGCCCGTGCCACCAGCACGGCGTTATCGGTGGAGGATGCCGGTGTAGGAGCCACGACATCGTCATCCTCTTCGTCGTCCTCGTCATCGTCGTCTACGTCCTCCACGAGGACGACGTCCAGCTGCCCCCCTTCTGGGCACCCGGACGTGGGTGGGGCGGGAGAGGCACCGGTTGCCAGGGGCTCCAACCACGTCGCCACCGCGTCACCAGCCACTGGGGAGGCCACGCAGGGGAGGGAGGCCGACGAAGGGGCCGACGGCGGCGCCGGCATGGCAGGGCAAACGACCGCCATGGGCTCCCGGCCCACTCTGGCAGCGGCAGGCGGCATCAAGGAGGCTGCCAACGAGCTGCAGCCACGCCCTAAGCGCGTGGCATTGGCACGGCCATCAGGAGCGCAGCGGCTGACGGCGGCGGCTAGTGAAGCCGGATGGCGTTCCGGCGGCCAGGGGCACGAGCTCCCCATGGAGTGGCCATGGATCGATAGATCTGGTGCAGGGCACCCGGATTTGCTGCTGGAGGGGGGTGGGCGGGCAGGAAGTGGGGGGCGGCGCTGGGGCCGGCGTGGCGGCGCCGCCATCGCCAGGGGAGGGGGCGGGTCGGGAGGAGGGGGGCTCCAACGGATACATTTTGCATATTCGAATGATATCAGATCAAATATATATCAACTGAAGTTTTGACATCGTCATTGGGACTACCGAGTCCTGCTAATAATTTCATATAGTATATGAGCACCTAGCTAGTATACAATGATTCTATTTTCATTTTTACTAACTTTCACAGGAAATAAATATATAGCAGAATAAACAGATGCGGGAGTATATTTTAAGGTACATTTTTTGCAGGCAAGGCAACAAAAATGCATGCTTGTATAGGTTACCCTATTGTAACTTTCGTTCGAAAGCTAACATTAGTAATTACAAAAGATACTGTACGACTTCATACATAGGTATGTCCTGACATTTTAAAACTAATAAAATAAGATCAATTTTAATGGCCCATTTGTTGGTGACCCATATTATAACCTAATTAAAGTGTTTAATCATCCTTGCCAGCAGTTTCTTTCAAATACTTGGAAGAAGCATTGCTGTTTAACGAATTATCCACCACCATAAAAAAAGAAATACATTGATTATTCCTATCTTACACAAAGTTAATGTAAGTCACTAATAATTCTACCACTAGTAGGTGGCCAGGTGGGCATATATACTACAAACGCATTCCATTGCATACACAACATCATGTTCTCTAGGTTGTATGAGTTCTATGCGCGCACAAATCCTATTTATTGTTAGCTCGGAAACAAAGTTCTTTTCATAGCATAAAGGGAAGACTGGGATATGAACCTTTTTCTGTCGTGCCTGTGACAAAGCACATTCTAGCTGTTTCTCTAGCTGCTGCAATTCCTTCACACTCAGTGGGCCAAGGTCCTCCCCAAGCAAGTGCCTGCTTTTTCCAAGTATTATAACATAAAACTATTAGGTCAATTTTGTGGTCACTTAACATGTAGAGTATTCAAATATATTTGTAGAAAAAATGTATTCGTATTAGATACTTTTGATAAATCCCATTATTGTAAAGACATTATATACTTATATTATCACATGTCAAAGTATGACAAACTGACCTCTGAGTGCGCTGCAAGGCCTCAAATTTTGCCCTCAGTTTTGACATTTCCTGGTACCAGCTCTAAACAGAATAATTATACACAACTCCATTAGTTTCAGTTGCATGGCAATTGTGAGCTCTTATCTGCAGGTTTTTATGCATTCCAGAACATAATGAGGGATGGCCTTTTAAAAATGTATAGTAAACAAGCCATTCTAGGTTGCCCAAAATTCACTGCATTCTATAGTTAGTTATCGTTGGCCTACATTGGGATCGATGTTAATTATACACACAATACCCAGCTAATGTTGAAAAACAGAAGGAATAGCCACTTTACAAGGGGGTCTACTGCTGTAGAAATTTCACTAAATTCTAGAAATAGTGCCTAAGATCACACTGTAGTAGGAGCTTCTTTACTACAGATCATAGCTACCAACTTGTATGTCATGTCGACAGATGATGAACAATACAGAACACACTCTTTCTGGAATTGTATATGTATAGCACTTATAATCTAAGATAGGTAGATGAATGCATGAAAGATATATTATTGGATCAATTGGAAGAAAGAAAAGAAACACCAATGATTTCGGTTCTGAAAATGAATTCAGTTTCACAGCTTCTCTGTGGTTGTACCAAGAAGGAATTAAAAAATATATTCATTTTAAATGGCTCCCTTGTCGGTAAATTTAAAAAAATATGTAAAAAGTTGAAATAGCTAAGCGCTAAGAACACAACAAAAAATTTTATGCTCCATGATAATTGGTTTACACTCTTCTTGCTCTCGTTCATGGTGGTATATGGTAGCAGACTAAATATAAATATTCACCCAAAAGTATAAAGAGAGAGGGAGCATATTTAATTTTTTTAGGAGAAATAGTTTTAATGAAGAGGTTATCATGCATAAGCTACATTTGATGTCATACCTGAGTTTCAGAGAGTACACCATTGGAATCTTGAGCATTGTAGCAGCAATGTTGATACCTTTCTAATGTTTTAGTTATGCTGCACAGAAAGTTATATGTAAATGGATTTGTTTGTTGAAACTACAAAATATGCTGGAAATGACTTCTAGAATCTAAAATGGCATGCTGCTGAGAATGTATTGGTGTATGCACATATAGGTATTTACTAACATTATTATATTCCTTCTTCCTTATATAAAATTAAAGAAGTCTGATTTCATGTGGATTTGGCTTGTAAGTGAACTAGAGTAGTAGGGTGTGTGCACTTTGTAGTTTGTAGTTTGTAGTTTGTAGAACATTATTATTTGTGAGCTTCCATCTATAGAACAACTAGAGTTGAAAATACTTGGTGAAAATTCATGAATATCTTATAGTTATGCACTTATTATGCTACATATATACCTCTAAGAATTACAAGAACTACATGAATACTTTTTGACGTAGCAATGGCTCTCTAGTTCCATTGACATAGATATAGCTTTTATATTTTTTGTGTCTTGTGTTTATACTGCATGATTTTTTTGCGACACTAAAACCACTTTATTAAATATATCTAAAGCAAATAACTTGTTGCCCAAAGCAGATGTCGCCTAATTACTAAATCCACGTTTTTGTCACGAACTATTATATAAAAAGAACAAAGTTGTAAAGCATGCTTGTATATTATAGTATGCGGTGGTACAAGAAGATGGAAATTTTAAGACACCGTGGGAACTTAATTTATTGTTCGAACATTAACATCTTCATATTTTAAAACGAACTCTAAAATATTTGGCAATATATAGTGGAGTTAGGACTTAGGAGAGCACCACCATGCACAAACGATTTTGTAAAATCAGGGTAAATACCTTGATGAAGCAGATTAGTTTTATGATGAAATAAAACCCCCAATTTGGTGGTGAATCATTTTAGCACTTTGTTTGTTAAACTAAACACTTTTTTCAAGAAATTAAACTCGAGGCAATCTGATCTCACTTTCCGACTACAAAATGATGCTCATCATTTACTTCAATCATAAAACAAAACAGATCCATAAATCACACAAACTGGAGACACATAATATAAGATATCTCCCCCATATATCATACCAAATTGGTAAGACGCAATGTTTAGTGGAGAGGTTCCAAGTCTGAACAACGTTCTACAAACCCAGAGCAACTTGGATGTCTGGAGCTAGATATTATATATTATTCTCAATGGAAGGCAACAATTTCATAATTCATATTGTTACAAATAAATCGAACTGACTAACACTTCAAAAAAATTGATCACGCTAGTTGCATTCTATGGAAATTTTATTTTTGGAAGTACAAACATAAGAAAGAAATAACTTCGTTTTATTAGTCAAGATCCGTCACATGAAGAAATACGCAAAGTAAAAAGATTTTTAAAGAAATAGGTAAGTTAAAAAGATTTTTTTAAGCAGCAGCTGAAGACAAAGCAAGAAGGGTGAAATATATGAACGAAGGGCGTGCAAGCAACATACTATCAATAAAGGCAAAATAGCGACGACTCATGGCTGAGCAGTACCGATGCATACGCATAAAATGAAAACAAAGAAAAGAGCAAAACAAAAATAGTCTTCCGTATATACCTCAAAAACAGAAAAAGAATAATAGTCTTCAGACATCAAATACCATGTTAGTTGTTAGGAAATGAAAGGAACATAACAACAATGAGAAACAAGGGAGGAGGGGATGACAAAGGGCGAATGAAACAGAAAGATTTTCATCATGCTTTGAGCTTTCAACTTAAAATGTTGAGGGTGTTTCTGAAAATCCCATGCAGATCTAAATCTTGTATGGAAGCAAACGTAATAAAACACTAAATTTGTACTGCCGAGCAAAGTAATAACAAGAAATCTTAACAGAGAAAAGAAGCAATAATAAGGAGCAATCGATGGAGCAAGAGAGAGACTAGGAAATAAGATGGAGGTGGCCAGAGCAAAACAAGTGCCAAGACAAGTCTGTGGTTAGAAGGATTTTCATATAAAGCAGGCGCTGGATCAAAACGGAAAGAACATACCACCCTTTCCCCTCTCAGACCACATCTGAGTTAACTCTCTACCCTCTTCCACCCAACGACGACGAACCCCGGCCCATCCCCAATTAGCTCAGCAATCGAACACAACCGGGCGTGTGTCTCGATCAGCTCTGACACGCGCACGCCCCAACACACGAAAGATGGCCACTCCAGATACCCGGAGAAGATGGAGGAAAAGAGGTGTACGTGGTGTGCGTGGGTGCTGGCGGCTTCTTCAAGTGCCCGGCCGAGAAGCTGGAAGGAAGAGGCAAAGCGTAGGGCGAGTAGATCTGCTGAAAGGATGTCTCATGCCAGTTAGGGATCGCGCCACCCGGCCACCCGGTTTATATGATCACTGCCATGCCCCTACAAGGCCGCACAGATACACACGCGGATAGCAGAAATAAAATAACATGCTGCCTCACGCCAAGGCCAGGAACTACTACAGTTAGTAGCTTGGCTACTGGCTTTCCTTCTCCTTGCTGCTAGAAAACATGAAATCACAGAGAAAAGGAAGGGAAAAAAAAGGCACAAAAAGCCGGCAACAGCAGGAAAAATAAAGGAAGAAAATGGAGCAAATAAAGCATCATCAGCGGATCTCTGTGTCAAGGAAAACGCAGTTGCCAGCAGATCTGCTTGCAGGGGTTGAGAATTGAGATGAATTAGTGGCTGTGCATGTGTTGATGCACGGATCGGATCGCCTACCCAGCGCTGCCGAACTCGTAGAGCTTGCCGCGGCTGGAGAAGATGATGAGCGCGACCTCGGCGTCGCAGAGCACAGAGAGCTCGTAGGCCTTCTTGAGCAGGCCGTTGCGGCGCTTGGAGAAGGTTACCTGGCGGTTGATCTTGTTCTCGATCCGCTTCAGCTCAACTCGTCCCCTCCCCATGACGACGATCTCCTTCTCCTCCTCCGTCCTCTCCCTCGCTCTCTCTCTCTCTCACTTACTCACTCAGCCGCTGCTGTGCTTGCTCTTCTGCTGCTGCCTGCTTATCCGCGCGCTAGCTAGGCGACGACACCCCACAAAACAAGGCCGGCCACAAGTGCTAAGCTTTTGCAATTGTGCGCGACGATATAATGAGACGGCTCCGTCCGGGGCAGGACAGGAAAAGAGCTAGCGGAATATCGGTGGGGAGGAGAACCGGGAAAAAGGGCAGGGTCTCACTGTAGCACGCTGCCGGTCTCTTCTCTCGCATCGCATCTTTTTCACGCGTCTCCATCCATCCATCTATCCATCTCCCTCAGCTAGCTAGCTTTAAATTAAAGGAGGGTAGGGTAAATTTGGAGTGGTGCTGCTGGCCAGTTACCCACTGCGCTGCCCGGGTTTACCCTAACTGGGAGGCCCGTGCCGAAACGGGGGCGCTCCAATGCGGCGGCCCCCACGCCACAAATATACACGGCGCGACGCATCATCGATCACGAGAACGGCGGCCAAAGGGGCGAGCTAGCCATGGAGAGAGAACCTCCTAGACCCAACCCAAACCATGCAGGTCTCGCCATGCATACGCCTCGCCTGGGTCCCAGGCTCCTCCGGCAGCCCTGCGCCGTTGCTTTCGCTTTGGACCATGCCGGCCGCCTCCGATATGGATCTGATCATTCAACCCCTTCTCCGATCCGCCCGGTGTGGAGGCAGGCTGCCCAAAATATAGATCGTTTGACTCAATAACCTCAATTGCAAAATTTCCCTTGGGTGCTAGTGCTTTGTGTACTGCCTGTAGTGTATGTGCTGTGAGCTGCCCGCCGTGCTGCCAATTTCTGTAGGCAAGTATATATGGGACGACGACGATGACGACAACACCCATGCCCATCATTGAGATGAGCTCCATGCTGCTATTACATCATGATATGAGGAAGAAACATAGATGGTGAATGATCGAGTGTAGCGGTGTGGCATTATTAGCGACGACGACTGAACTTCGCGCTTTAATCGGTGCATATTTTGGCACAGTTTGATTTTAGGGCAGCATTCCAATTTATGTACAGGAGTTAGGACCCGCTTTAGTGCCTCCCTGATCGACATGATTTGTTAGTACACGTACAAAACATTGCTATCTATAGTTGGGCCATTTGGTTGGACCTCCCACCAGCTGCTACTATCTAGCTCATGGGCAGCATTCATAATTAAGCTTACTTTTGACAAAAATAAGGGAATTGCTATAAACGACAGATTTTTCATCTTTTCCGGGCGACGGATCTCAGCCATTGGATCAAGATCCAATGACCTCAGCTGATCTAGTATTGTTCGTCTTCTTCCACCTGACTCCATCCTTGTTCCCGCTCCCACGCTGTCGGCCCCGCCCCCGTCGTGGGTGCGCGAGGGTGCAGCCGGAGCTCCGCTTTCACCGCCACAGCTCGGTCGGAGGAGCTCGCCGAGGATAGAGAGAGGGAGGGAAAAGCGAGCGCTGGCGTCGCCATTATGGCCGCCGCCAGACCTGCCTTGGCCAAAGGATTTCAATGGGGAGCCAAGGAGGATCTCACCGTGGAGAAAGAGGGAGGGAGAGCAAGCGGCCGAGCGCGTGTGTTGGAAGACGGGGTCGCTTGAACGTGTCGTTCGTCTCATGCATTTGAGAAATAGGAAATGTGAATAAAAATAAAGGTCATATCGGCCGGTTACTTATAATTTGTTTCCCTCGTATCGTCAGCGCATCATACAGCGATCGTAATTTTAAACAAATATGGTAAAAGAAGTAACTTTTAAACTCATGTAATTAAATTTGAAAAAGGCTCATTTGAAATGGGGGAACACAACCCAAATTCTTATTTTGGTCCCCTTCCCATATTTGGTCCCTGCAAATTATTTGCAGGGATCAAATATCTAACTTATATAACTCAAAGAGTTTGGTCAACAAAGGAGTACTCATGTTTTTTGTTGAAGTTTGAGTACCTGAATGACACTAAGAATAAGTCCACGGACCATTCGTGTATTTTTACTATATTCGGCGTAGAGAATTGGCATATATAAGAGTAGATAGTTATCAGGAGGTGCTAGAACTAAAAAAATCGGCTATGTGATAATATGATACCAACTGTTTTGCCTTTTCAATATTGTTTTTATTTTTTTTGCACAATACTTAATTATAAAAAAGTTTAAGTATGATCCCAAAGAAAAATAATTTCTTAATAGTAAATCTAAATATACATTGTGACCTTTTCAATTCTTGTGACAACTGATTCTTTGTGTTTTCTATCCATTTTGAATGTTGTCTCTAACTTCTATTGTAGATGCAATAGCTCGTTTCCATCAATTTCTTTATATTAGGACAGAACATGCAATCATTCTACTTCCTTTGGTTAAAAAAACATGTCATTTAGAACAAAATATGTTCAAACCTTAAAATTGCAGACTTAAGTAGCTTTAAAATTACTTAGTTTAGAATCATGTAAGTTATTATAACTTGTATTCAAATATATTTGGAAAATCTCATAAAGTCAAATAACTATAAAAAATATATTATATATTGTACAAAAGAAATTGGTCAAATGTACGCATGGGGCTCTAAAACAAAATGTGGCAAATATTGACCAGATGCATTTTTGGTCAAGACTGACTGAATGTTAAGGTGTCCAATAAAGTCCACATAATGCTTCCGTCGAGCAACTCTACTAAGGAGTTAGTAGTACACGGTATCCATAATCATCCTTAATTGTTCTCTTTCACTGTTATTAAGGATCCTGGGCAAAGGCTCCTCCATTGTTTACATAACCTGAGCCGCCTTTTCTGATGATACAGCAAGGATCTACTACAGTCACACACGCCAACACACCAACGGGAGGAGAGAGACATGTCAATCAAAGTGTCAAACAGTAGTACAGGAGAGAGAGAGATTGTCTACGGGAGGGAGAAGAAGACCTGACGAGTACCCCGTACCTCATAGGTGAGACATCACCGTAGGCCGCGATAGGTGTCGACTGTGGACTGGCGCACGCTAGCTTTTGCTCTGAAAAGCATCTTCGCGGATATAAACACTCGCAGAGTCTATCTTAACATTCTAGAGATTCATACTTATAAATTTTTAAAAAATTTAAAACTTTACACACCAATAGTACCAAAGTAGATGGGCATTGTACCAAAATTTGAGATTCAAATAATTTTTGTAAAAATTCGTATAAAAAAATAAATTTCACTCATCATAAGTTTTGTCTTTTAGTGGCTGAAATTTGTTTTTTTATATTAATTTTTATAAAAGTTATTTGAATCTTAAATTTTGATACAATACACATCTAGTTTGGTATTATTGATGTGTAAAGTTTTAAATTTTTTTAAAACTTCTAAGTGTGAATCTCTAGAGTGTTGAGATGGACTCCGCGAATACTTATACCCACGAAGTTTTCGTTCTGCTAGCTTCCTGTCACCGGGCACCGGGGTCATGAATTTCGTTCACATTTTCTTCCCTGTCGAGTCCAGCGCTCTACGTTCTCGTCCGCTTCGCGCGGTCGGTCGGTCTCCCTCACGTGTCATGACCGCCCGGCCCGTCGTCGGACCGGACCAGCAACAAGTCACGCATCCATGACATGCGACTGCGAGCTTAACCTAGCTCTATGGCCATTGGCCAGCGCGACTGAGACGACGGCATGGCCTGCATGTGGGGTTACGCCTGCTGAACGTGCCGTGCCGAAGTCAGGGCTCATGGGCAGGCAGGCTGGGCGAGGGCGCACCGGGCTACGCCGCGGCCGTACGCGGATTTTCCTCGCGAGAGCTGATGCAAAATGCAGGCCTGTGCTGCAAACGCGCGCCGGGGATCCGGCCGGGCGGCTCCGGTGGTCCGGCCATAAACTCCCCCAGGCTCTAGCTAGCTTAGGAGCAGGACCTCATCCACGGCGCGCAGCCAGCAGATGCAGAATACATGCCCGGCCCCCGGCCGGTCGGGCGGCGATGGGTTTCTCTTCCATGGACCATGGTACTACCACTCATCCATGCATTGCTGCCTGCTCGCTGCTGACATGCGCATTATATTTCACCGGCGGGTACGCGCGCGCGCACCGGCCGGTCAGTTTTGAGGTAGGCTAGCGACGAGAGCATTTTTGCACCAACAACATGCGCGCAGGCACGTACAGCGCCCTAATATGTACGTATATAGAAGTATATATGGCCGGGGTAGTAGTAGTACAGTATGTATGTATATATGCCGCGTCGTCGTCGCCGCGATACAGTGACGACGATATCAAATGCACGGTGTCGCGAGTTCGATCGGCGGGGCAGGCAATTGGGCAAACGCACGTAGTACGCTCTGCATCTGCCCGCGCCGGTTTCCCGCACCCCAGAACGGAAAATGGAGCCGATCGAGAGCGACCAGTTGTGGGCACACGAGCGCGCGCGCGCGCCGTGCGTCGTCGCCCTCGGCTTGCCCGGTTTGCGTTTGCCAATGCCATACTGCATGCAGCATACTGCCCTGCCCGCGCCACAAAAGCGTCAATATTCCTTTGCCCTTGCTGCACGCGCAGCTTCCAATTTGCCGGGGGGGCGCATGTGCACGCTGCTGCGCAGCTTTGAATTAATCATCGTGCCCTGAATGGACGGACCAAATCCAAGCAAAAGATTTTGCTTGGCCTGGCTGCACGACGGAGTCTCCTCCTAGCAGTCCTAGTCCACCGCCGAAGAGAAGGGTGCCGAGCAAATGGGGAAAGGCTAGATCGCATAGAGATTTGTTGCAAACGGAAACGGGCTGCAAAAGGGGGGGCTGTGCCAAGCGAATTACCAGGGCGACAAGGGCGAGATGCACCTGGCGGTCTCGGCATGCAAAAAGGTTGATATTTCTGGCTGGGTAACCTGGCGTCTCAAAAAAGCAAGCGTGCCGGTGTCCCATGTCAAAATTCAATGAGTCCAAATCCAATCACGGTGCCAAGACTTTAGAGAGCGCTATGGGACAGAGAGTAGCGCAAAGGAGAAGTACTTTATATACATTTTGTTGAATTTTGAAAAATAACTCTTCCAGTAGCAAAGATGTAAAAGTATTATTGTTTCCTCAAAAAAGATGTAAAAGAATTAGAGAAGGATGTATAGCAAGTCGGCTATAGGAGGTTGGGTTCGAATTGCACTGCTGACATTTGCATGTGACTTTACCTCGATCCGCAGCTCCTGATATCGATCGATCTCCAACTTGTACGGCGTCGCCGGCAATTAACTCAAGATCTTTCGTGCACAATTAGGGGTAGGCCCCGCGAAAGTTACATCAGCAAATGGCTGACGTGTATGTGTACTAGTAGTATTGTACATGTCGCGTACGTGTACTGCTGGCCGGGTCTACATGGAAGTAAAGCTACTTAATGACGGGTACGACTTTGCTGCGCACATATGTAGAGTATCTATGTCCACTTTCCTGTCAGCAGTAGCAGCAGTTAGCAAATTTGCAACCTGTGAGTTCTCTGTTTTTATGGATGCAAGGCACGTCGAGACATTTCACATTAATAAGCAAATTTGATGACCCGAGGGAAAGCTAAGCAATAGCGCATTGTTGCGGCATTGGCGGTTGGCGCTGTTTACACTAACTTTATTATAACATTTTAAAGATCCGTTCATCTTTCATAAGGTTTGTGGCACTTAGCACTGACACTAACCTCCTAATGTAACATCCTGTGATTCTTGCTCATTTTGCTGAAACTGTAAGCAAGTGAACTTAATTGGACACTTCTTTTGTAAGATGTGCTGAAGCAACTGCCAATAGACCAAGTGAACAAGAGAGGGCATAGTGAAACCCCCAAGGGTTTTGCCGCCTCAACAAACACCATCACCATTCAACCAGAGTTTGTAGAAACTGTGCTTGCACTGTATATAATATATATGTTTTTTTTGAAGAGTCCTGTATATAATATGTAAACCATTTCCCGGGAAATATGGGGAATCTTTGCTTGCTCTTCCCTCCTGCTGGAATTGCATGGACCTAGCTAGCTATAGCAGACGTGTGTGGTGTGAGGCGTGTGTGACAGGGGCCAAATCCCGCATTTCCTGGGCTGAATTTGCGCGATATACGTCAGGTGTGCCGTGAGCGTATGCATATACGCACAGCTAGCGTACTTCTGAGCCCGCTATACATGTCGACTCACTGTATAGACAGCACGAAATATCAGCATCATCTAGCTTAGCTAGCATGCATATACACAGCCCTTTCGTTGCCGCCGCATCTAGCTGAGCTATATGACTCGTGATTTGACTTGTTGATTGGTAGTGGTATAACGCTAGCGTGGAGAGAGAGAGAGAGGATTTGGAAGATTGATACGACGCATATATAGGCATCGATATGATCCAGATAGATATGTGTCGATTTGTTCCTGGAGAATCTCTCTATTTATGACCTGTGTGTGTCTTTCTTTTACCCTTGGATCAATTAATATATGTTAATCTAATGGTCTATTATTAAATCACATGTGGGCCACACCAAGTCTTACAGCCACCGTAAGATTTCTTATGCGTTCCTGCCCGCCAACCAGGTAGTCGACGCCCTCGAGCGAAAATTTTTTCACACCATCTACTTTCGTACCCGCCCTTGTACCCGCATATCGGCAAGCCGGTTCCAATTCTCTTGCTTTTTTGTTCCTCCCTTAAACCCTCCCGTCCCGATCCACGCCGCCGCCCCTACCCAGGCCCCCGAGGCCCCGACCTTGCCCTCTGCTTCACCAGCCAACTCAACCATTCGTCGCCGGGGATGGCGCCCCCAGCACAGCCGTCGAAATCTCCTACCATCAAATCGACCACGTCCGGAGCCTGCTCCCCCACGGCAAGCACCGTGTCGTCGTCTCAGTCTCTCAGACGATGTCTGTGTCGGCGACCCCACCAGCCCCGAGCAGGTACACCTCGCGTTCGCGGCGACTGCAGAGAGAGGGTCGTCAGGTACATGATGCAGGAGGAGGACGGGAAGGAGTGGAAGGAGGTGGGCACATATGTGAGCACGTACGAGCTCGATTGGCCGGCGAACAGCATCGTCGCCTGGAGGTACTTTTACAAGGTACTGTGTATTATCCCCTGCTGTAACTTGGAATGGTTCAATTTTTCTGATTTTAGGTTGGGCCTGTGTCATTTTTTATAAAAAAACAAAAGCAGAATTTTACTTATGTAAATGTAAATTTTGTCCCAGAAACAAAAAGGTAGTAGGTTCTCAAGCCATATATGTTGCATCCAAATGTTGCAGTTGGGTTACATGAGGTGCACAAGGGTTGGAATTAACTGTGCTTTAGAGTGTGCTGGATGGATCATTGTGTTCCTAAGATTAAAATGTGTTGATTCAGAATTGGCAGTGCGTAATAAGATTTATTATCTATGCTGATGCAAATTGATAGCCCTTACTGTATTTTGCAAGCTTGATCGAGGAAAGGTGTGCTGTCCAAATTAAGCTGACATCGTTTGCTGCTAATTTATTTTTTAGGCATGAAAAATCTCAGGCTGTTCTCAATTACATAAAGATTAGAAAAGTTATGGCGAAGGAGGCTTTGGAACTGTAAGGTCAAAATCCATATATATTCTGTCTGTGATCCTTTGCTAATTTAAAAGGCAACTAGCTACATACTCCCTGGAGCCTCAGGTGTGAATGTTTAGCTGAATTTTTAGAGACATCACTGAATTTGATGTGAACTGTCCCTGGAATCCATGCATGGGATCAAGGGATTCCTAGCTGAAATCCTTCTCAACTCTCATATCGGTTTCTTTGGGTGTTCCTGCAAGTCACAAAGCATCTTGGGTTTGAGCTACCGGCCACCACACGCGAGTTTTGCTGTTGGAATTTTTTTTTATGCCAACCGATGAAAAGCATCATGACAAGGGCAAAGTTGGGTTGAAGAAAGGTTGGTGTAACACTGTTAATTAGTTTGGTATGGTAGTCTGAGCAATGCAGGATTTATATGTCATGCTCATTTCTCCATTACACTCTACCTCCACACCTCTTGTGGCAATTGAACAGCCAATGATCCATTGATAAACTCATTAAATAGAGAGAGAATCGATATCCAGCCATGGAGCACTATATAATTATAAAAAATAAAATCCAGTTACTACCACTACATTATTAAACTAAATCTTTTCAAATTGGATCCCTAATTAAACTCATTGAGCTCTTTCTCTGCAGAAATCGTTCTAGGAGCTCCTTTATAAGAAGAATGGTGATAGAGTATTGTGGGCATATCCCTTCGATGTTATACATCCATGCTAATTTAGATGTTTGATCTTCAGGCTGGTTCGTTTATGGAACTTCTTAGCATTTATTAATAAGTTGATCGGTCACTTTTTAAATAAAGTTTGTCATGTAAAGTTCTCTTAAATTAAACACAAATCACATAATACCATAACCTTTAAAGAACAATTTTGCTGCTAATGGTGCCAATTTATACTTTTTTTTGGTAAAAAGTTACATTTCTAAATGGTTTCAATCTCCTTAATTTTTAGTTGAATAATTTATTTATTCCTTTGCACCATCTCTGAGTATATATGGCTGCATGGTTGTAGATACTTAGCTATAGATCAAATACAATTTTTTTGAATAATCTATGCCCCGAATATGAATGTTTTTGTAAAAAGCATGGTGATTTGATTTTCACTCTTCTGGGCTTCTCACATTATGTAATGGGAAGATGATCACGAGTTGTGAAAAAA
>JALGXP010001200.1:0-11342 GCA_023333625.1 Bothriochloa decipiens
GGGTCGAGCGGCGAGCAGGGTCGAGCGGCGAGCAGGGTCGAGCGGCGAGCAGGGTCGAGCGGCGAGCAGGGTCGAGCGGCGAGCAGGGTCGAGCGGCGAGCAGGGTCGAGCGCATGCAGGCCGGGTCGACGGGGCTGCTCGGGCCGGTCTCCTCCTTTTCTTTTTCTTTTTCTTTTTCAAATATATTTATATATATACTTATATATATATGCAGTGTGCTTATTTTGTGCTACAGAGCAGTGAGCATACATGGCTCAAATACTTCTAGGGTATTATTCCCTTAATATTTATTTGTCAAAATAAATATTATGTTTTCATTTTTAATAACCAGCACATAAACCAAATAAAAATCCAACTCACTCTTTTAATGCATCATGATGATTAAACAAACGAAACATTAAAATGTAACATGTGAACATAGAGCATGGTTATGAGATGTTATTTAACTTGCAACATATGAATGCCATGCATGACATGCTAGGGTTGATGCATATGTAAGGGGTAGATGATGACATGTCGCACCACATCACTCAGGGTTTTGTCGAAAAATTTTGTAGTTCGAATTTTTGGGTTGTTACAGTCCTTCCCCCTCATTGGAATCTCGTCCTCGAGATTTAAGAGGTGTCATACCTTTCGAAGAGGTAAGGATACTGTAGCAGAAGTTGATTCTCATCTTCCCACGTTGCTTCACGTTCAGTGTGATTGCTCCATTGAACCTTGCACATAGGGATAGACTTGCTTCGGGTCTCTTTGGTGTCATAACCCAAAATCTTGATTGGGTGCTCCTTGTACTCAAGAGTATCCTGGATATCCAGCACATCAGTTTTGACTGCTTCCTCTTCTGGTACCCTTAAGCACTTGCGTAACTGTGAGACATGAAAAACGGGGTGTACTCCTGTTAACTCGGGAGGTAGTTCAAGCTTATAAGCAAGCTTCCCAATTCTCTGACAGATACGATACGGTCCAACATATCTTGGGGCCAACTTCCCTTTTACGTGGAATCTGACGGTACCACGAAGTGGAGACACTTTGAGGTAGACAAAATCCCCAACTTCGAACTCAAGGTCTCGACGCCTTTTGTCGGCATAGCTCTTCTGTCGGCTCTGGGCGATCCTCAAGTTCTCTCTGACTTGAGCTACTCCTTCTTCGGCTTCCTTGATCTTGGCGGGGCCAAAGACTGTTCTTTCGCCTGGGTGGTTCCACATCAACGGGGTTCTACATGGCTTGCCATAAAGAGCCTGGAAAGGTGACATCTTGATACTTGCCTGGTAGCTGTTGTTGTAAGAGAACTCAGCAAACGACAGACACTTCTCCCAATCTGTTCCATATTTGAGAACACTGGCACGAAGCATATCTTCTAGAATTTGATTCAACCTTTCTGTCTGACCATCGGTTTGCGGGTGATAAGCAGTGCTGTAATCAAGGTCAGTCCCAATGGATTCGTGAAGAGATTGCCAGAATCGGGACATGAATTGGGGCCCACGATCCGACACAATACTCTTAGGAGCTCCATGAAGCCTCAAAATATCCTTGATGTACAAATCTGCCAACTGCTCTGCACGTATCGTAGTTCTGACTGGTATAAAATGTGCTACCTTCGTCAGACGATCGACTATTACCCATATAGAGTCATGACCTTGTTGAGATCTAGGTAATCCCACAATAAAGTCCATGGATATGCTTTCCCACTTCCATTCAGGAACATCGAGTGGTTTGAGTAATCCAGCGGGTCTTTTGTGTTCGGCCTTGACTCTGTTACAGATGTCGCATTCGGCCACATGTCTCGCAATGTCTGATTTCATGCCTTTCCACCAGAAATGCTTCTTCACATCTTGATACATCTTTGCACCACCAGGATGGATGCAATACTTAGAGTCATGTGCCTCTGACAGGATTTCCTTACGCAAAGCAGGATTGCTGGGCACACAGATTCTATCCTTGAACCAGATGGTTCCATGCTCATCTTCTCTGAATTCGGGGCTGTATCCTAGCTTCATCAACCCACGAATGTACTCCATTTCTTCACAACTCTTTTGAGCTTCACGAATTCGCTCGGTAAGATTATACTCGATACGTAGTTCGTGCAGCAACCCATGGGGTACTATCTCAAGATGGAGATCTTCAATCTCTTTCTTCAATTCAGGTGGCAGGGTCGATAAGAACAAGGCATGACAATAGGTCTTGCGACTAAGAGCATCAGCGACTACATTCGCTTTTCCAGGATGGTAGTGAATCTCCATGTCATAGTCCTTGATTAGCTCTAGCCATCTGCGCTGTCTCATATTCAGATCTTCTTGAGTGAAGAAATACTTCAAGCTCTTGTGATCGGTGTATATATCACACTTGTTGCCAATAAGATAATGTCTCCAGATCTTCAGAGCATGCACAACAGCTGCTAGCTCTAGATCATGCGTGGGGTATCGTTGCTCGTGCTCCTTTAGCTGTCGGGAAGCATAAGCAATAACTTTCCCATTCTGCATTAGCACACAACCTAGCCCTTGGCGAGAGGCGTCGCAGTAGACGACAAAGTCGCTAGTGATATCAGGTAAGGCTAGGATAGGTGTGGTGGTTAGCTTCTCCTTTAGAGTCTGGAAACTGTGTTCACACTCTGGTGTCCACTCGAACTCATTAATCTTCTTCAAGAGATTTGTCATAGGACGAGCTATCTTCGAGAAGTTCTCAATGAATCGGCGGTAGTAACCTGCCAATCCCAAGAAACTCCTGATTTCGGACACATTGCGAGGTTGTTCCCATTCTTTTACAGCCTCTATCTTTGCAGGGTCTACAGCAACTCCATCTGCTGAGAGTACATGACCAAGAAAAGCAACTTCTTCAAGCCAGAACTCACATTTGCTGAACTTAGCATAGAGCTGGTGTTGGGACAACTTCTCGAGCACTATCCTCAAATGTGCTTCATGTTCTTCGGCAGAAGGTGAATAAATCAGAATGTCGTCAATGAAAACCACAACAAACTGATCAAGATCCTCCATAAACACTTTGTTCATCATGTTCATGAAATAGGCCGGGGCATTCGTGAGACCGAAGGATACAACGGTGAATTCATACTGCCCATAGCGTGTGACGAAAGCTGTCTTGGGAATGTCTTCTTCCCGAATCTTCATTTGATGATAACCAGATCTGAGATCAATCTTTGAGAAGTACTTAGCACCACGAAGTTGATCAAGCAAGTCACCGATCCTTGGCAGAGGATACTTGTTCTTGATGGTGACGGCATTGAGGTTGCGGTAATCAACACACATCCTCATCGAACCATCTTTCTTTTTCACAAACAGAACAGGTGATCCCCAGGGCGAAGCACTAGGCCTAATAAAGCCCTTGTCGGAAAGTTCCTTCAACTGCTTCTTGAGCTCTTCTAGCTCATCCACTGACATGCGGTACGGTCGCTTAGAGATAGGACCGGTTCCGGGCACAAGATCAATGACGAACTCAACATCACGATCTGGTGGCATGCCGGGCAACTCTTCTGGAAACACATCCTCATATTCCCTGACAACGGGAACATCTGCGAGAGTCTTCTCTCTTTTCTGAGATTCTTCCTGCGACTTGAGTGCATTCAGGGCACATAGAACAGATACTGATTTATCCTTCTGAGGTGCACATCTGACTGCTTGGCCAGAAGGATGAGTTATCTGAACATATCTGGGTGAACAAGAAATCAAACCTTTGTGCTCGGTAAGCCAATCCATGCCTAGGATGACATCCAAACCATTTGATGGTAGAAGGGTAAGGTTAGCTCGAAAGGTTAGACCCTCGATAGAAAGGTTCACTCTCTTGCAGATATGGGTGCTTCTCATCTCACCAAGAGGAGAACTGGTGACTATAGGCTCCAAACGTGGAGTGATAGGTATCTTACTCTCTCGTGCAAACTTAGATGAGATGTATGAACATGTAGCTCCAGAATCAAACAGAACGGATGCTTTAATGCCATTAACAAGAAACATACCGTACACAACATCTGGGGCAGCTTGAGCTTCTTCTGCGTTCATGTGCGTGAGACGACCACGGCTTGCAGATCCACGGTACTGAGACTTGGGTGCAGCAGGTGCGGGTGTCTTCTCAGGACAGTCAAACACCTTGTGGCCTGGTTTGCCACAACCAAAGCAAGTGAACGGCACACTGCCTGTGGGGGTTGGTGCAGCGGCCTTCCAGCTGCCTGAGTTTGGCGTAGCACGAACAGGCGCAGAGTGATCAGTCCTGTGACGTGGCTGCGATGAGTGCTCACGGGGGTAGCGATCCTTCCCAGCACTGTCACGAGAGCGGTGGTCACGAGAGTAACGGTCGCGAGAGCGATGGTCGCGGGATAAGCGTGAGTGGTCAGCCAAGTAGGTACCACCACTCCTACCCGAGCCATAGGTAGAGTCCTTGCCGTAATGAGGACGGCTAGACGTCTTGTCCCGATGGAACCTCTTACGCTCATGGTCACGGTAGAAGCCCTCGGACTTCTTCTTCTCCCTTCTGAACATTTCTCCTGCCTCCTTCTGGTCTTTCTCGATCTGGATGCAACGATCAATCATGTCACGAAGTGTGTGACTCTTGGTGCCTCCCAGGGCTACCTTGATCTTGGGGTTCAGACCCTTTCTGTACTGCGTGATCTTCTCCTTCTCAGAAGTCGCGACATGCAGAGGTGCATAGCGCAACAAACTGGTGAAGGTGTTGGTGTACTCGCAGATGTCACCTCCCTTCTGGGTGAGGTTACGGAATTCCTCCTCTTTCTGCTCCATGACTCCCTCAGGAACATGGTACTCGATGAACTCATCTGCGAACTCATCCCAGGTGATGTGATCGGGGTCCTCATGAGCTTGGCGGTAGCTGTCCCACCAGGAACGCGCAGCTCCAGTGAGGTGGTGAGCAGCGATACCGACTCGCTCCTCTGGGGTACAAGTGGTAAGCTCCAGCTTCTTCTCGATCTCGCGAAGCCAGTCATCAGCTTCCAGCGGTTCCTTGTAGGTGCCATCGAAAGTAGGTGGCCTGAGCTTTAGAAAACCCTCAAGTTTCCTCTGGAAGTCATTCGGATTTCCTCCAAAGCGGTGATTGGCTCCATTGACCAAAGCGGCAAGCAGCTGTGTCTGTTGCGCCATCACTTC
Source organism: Bothriochloa decipiens (assembly GCA_023333625.1). Taxonomy (NCBI): domain Eukaryota; kingdom Viridiplantae; phylum Streptophyta; class Magnoliopsida; order Poales; family Poaceae; genus Bothriochloa; species Bothriochloa decipiens. The sequence goes on from JALGXP010001200.1 coordinate 5,106, forward strand.
TGCCAGGCTTGGCGGTGGTGGCGGTGGCGGAATCGGCTGCGGCGGAGGCACATTGCCATGGACATCACCTCCTCCAGCGGCACTTCCTGCTGGCGGGGTCCGCTCACGATCGTTCCCACCCTGGTTGAGGTCGATGGGTGGAACACGACCTCCCCTTTGTCCATAGCGTCTTCCACGCCCAAGCTCGGGTTCGGGTGGAGGCGGACGGTTGCCCAGACGTGCGGAGCGACGTGCAGACATCTGCGACACGGGTCGACAACTGTTTAGTACTTATTGGTTAAATATAATTAAATGACTTCAACGATTTAAGGAAAAATATTTAATCTATCCAACACTCATACAAAGAAGCAATAAGAGCCATAAAATGCGATAAGATTGATCATTCATTACATGGTTGCATTACATGGCATCATCTCTAGCAGCTACGCTAGATGACATGCGAGACTCGCACTACGAGAAGGTAACTCATGGATACAAGCTAACTCAACTCTAACTCATGACGTGGCCACGCAGGGTCCACACTACTCTGACTCGTACATCGGCGCGTTGTACACTGCTGGGTGAAAACGGTTGCCAAGAACTGTCAACTCTTCCTGTGACATGTGAAGGCGCTTCACATAAGCCTGAGCTTCTCCGAACTCCTTGGTAAGTGGCAGGTTGGTGGGAGCTGGACAGTGGTCGTGCCTCAAGAGAGAGTGGCCAATCTGAAAAGTTTCCTTGAAGGGGTCCTTGCGTCTGGCTGACAAAGGAAGTCTATCACGCAACTCAGCGTACTCCTGGCAGCGTCTCTCGTCGGCATTCTTCCAAGCTGTCTTGAGTCTCCTGTACCTGTCTACCAAGGTCTCATTCTGAATCATCAGGGCAATCAAATGGCCTTGGTTGCACTGTGCTTTCGCTTCTGCTTTCTTCAGAGCTTTTACGAGCATTGACTTCTCACACTGCACGGTGAAGTTGCTCTTGCCATCCTCCCGTCTTCTCTTCTGTAGTTCTTTGATCTCCATATCCTTGTCCATCTTCTCTCCCTCCAACTGGAGAACTCTTGCATCAAGGTAGTAGTTTCGGAGCCCAATGTCCTCAACCTTGTCTCGCAGGTCAGCGACCTCGGCTCTGTGAGCCCTTGCCTGACGTGCGAGCTTGTCCTTCAGTTGGGCAACTGTAGCCTCGAGTTCTTCTTTCTCCTTAGCTTTCTGCTTGCAGGACTCCTGGTACTCCATCAGTGTGTTGCGGTCGAGGCGTCTCTTCTTCTCCAGGTGCTCTATGTAGCGGTTCTGCTCGAAGAGGTGAGCAGCAGAGGCACGGTTGCACAGACTGGTCTCTGCTAGGATGATTGGCCTGACCAGATCATCCTGCTGCTCTGGTGTGAGGAGAGAGTTCAGGGCCTGAGGAAGAAGGCGAAACTCTGTGTTGCGAAGGTGCTCATAAGCGATCTTCATCACTTCACGCAGAGCCTTGAGTGACACAGACTGGATTCCTTCTTCGATTGAGTCCTCAATTGTCATCTCCATGAGAGCTGGTACTGAGGGCAGAGTCTGACTCGCAGGGATCTCTAGGTGAGTGACCACGTAACCCTTGATTCCTCCTTCTGAGTCCGGTGCTCCAGTGCAGGTGTACTTGATCTCCTCGACAGGCACTCCGAGTACTCCCAAAACACGACGCAGAGTGTACGGAAAGCCTGGAAACTCCTGTCCCTGGTAGGTGAACTCAGCCTTGGGTATGCTGCTCAACGGTCCAAGCGGGGGTCCAAGGCTTGTCATCTGCACGTTTCAAAGGGAAGAAGGGTCAGCAAGTCAGTAACAATAGAGAAGCCTTGCATAAGAAGAAATGCAGGGTCGGTATATAACCGAAAGAAAAACTGGTTTATCCTGTACTAACGTCCATTTCTAGGGTTTCGTCCTAAGGTCAAGTATGGCTCTGATACCAACTGAAACGACCTTGATTTCCACGAAGGGAAATCCACAGTGTCGGAGTGTAATATGACCGTTTAAATCACATTACCCGATAACAGTTGAATCCATAATCCATACATCGAACAAAAGAGTGCAAATAGAGGGAGTTACAATAACTTATTACATCGCCACAGGGCGGAATCAGAGTTCATGCAGCATAACAATAAAAGCTTGAGGTGCGGAAGCTATCTTCTTCTCTCCAACTTGAGCGTAGGCACGAAACCCTCAATCGCTGTACTCCCCAGATGAGTACTCACTCCTTGAACCTGAAACCAAATTTTCAGTACGATTTGTACTGGCCACACTCCCACCCTATGCATTGCTTTGTGGAAGTGGATGCAAAAATAAGGGTATCTCAAAAGGAACCTATAAAGGCTGGGTTTTCCTATGCAAGTTCAAGTATATAAAACAAAAGTATAATAAACAAGTTTTAAACACAAACCCATTCCCTTCATCTATATCCATCCATAACTGTAGCATCATCTCATCTCATCTCCAACACCCTCTCAGACTCTGGTCGACAAGCCAACTCCCTCTTGGCTTGCCTCAGCGGCCCGCAGCCCTCAAACTGGCTCACGGCCGGAAAACACACTCAGAGGAAGGTAGAACACTCCACTCACTAGTCCGGTGCATACGAAACATAGGAAAGGTCCATAGCCGAAGATTCGGCATATGTATCGATCGATCAACCATACACTCTGCAGAGGTTTCACTAATCCACCAGATAACCATCATCGATGCACATGCGCACCTAGGCAGATTCCGGGCGCCTACTGCCATAGGCGATGCCACTCTACCATCCAGCACTGGATCACTGGAACTGTGAAGAGAGCATGTATCCGCTCCCGAAGAGGATGCCATGCCATGTACCCACTCCCGAAGGGGGTGCCATGATCGTCTCGGTAGGGTGTTAGCTCCATCCCATGCATATACCTTCCTATCACTTCTCGCCTAGTAGTAGTGGCATCGACCTATCCAGCGGTTCGGCCGTCTCCCCCCCATGGAGAGCGAGTGGAAAGCAAGAGATTCCTAGGTCCGGATACCAGCGCAACAGTTCCTAGATTGGATCAAACCGGGATATCTTCATCAGGGTTTATCTTTAACGTGCTACCACGGCACCTTCATCCCGGGCTCCACCTTTTCGAGGATCACACCCAAGGACCACCATCACATCTCAGTTAGCCCGCCACAGGCTCCTCTCATGGGAATGTCCAGAACCATTCCCTGGCAAGACTTGCTCCAAAAGCTCGTCGTAGATCCCGGCTCGATCGACTCAACCCTCACCCTACTCCCTGCCGTAAGTTCCACCCCAAACCCGGATACAACATCATCAGCTCACATGCTCATCTGAAGCATCAACTCACACATCCAGCCTGGCACCCTCCAGGCCTTCCCCGGGTTCATCACGTCGCATCAAAATGTAAGCGAGTGAAGTATAGAAATTATAAGCATAGCAGATAAGCAGGTGGCTATCATAACAGCGGGTAAGCAGGTGATAGTTTACAACAAGGTAGGGCTCATCAAATAAATACTCTATCATGCAGTCCTAGCATAGGCATAGCATTATAGCAACATGAATGTAAAGCACTAGCCATACTATAATTGTCATGCGTAGTGGGATCTACGAGGTTGGGTGGTGTGTGGCACCTTCACTGACGTAGCTGTCGGACTTCTCCTGGTAGTCACTGTCGTCAAGCTTGTCCTCGCTCGAGCCTGTAACGAGATTTAACGGTCGCGGAAGCGACCCCTATAGGTTAGCACAAAGAACGAATGCAAAATAGAAGATCCAAATACACTCAAACATAGCCTAGATAGATAGGGCTCGATTTATAGAAAATTTGGATATGTGGATCATAATTTTCTGAGCTCGTATGAATTAGTTATGAATTTTCAAAGATTTAACCATTTTCTGAAAAGAACGAGGGCTCGAGGGGTTACGGTCTCAAGGTTACGATCTCGAGGGTCTCTGTCTCGAGGGTCTCTGTCTCGAGGGGGTACGGTCTCAAGAACACGGTCTCGGGGTTACGGTTTCGAGGATATGCTCTCGAGGATATGCTCTCGAGGGTACTCTCGAAGGCGGAGAAACTGCTCTGCTCCCAAAACGGTGCTCGCTCTCGAGGGGGGTACTGTCTCGAGGGGTACGGTCTCGAGGACACGATCGCCATGTGCGGTCTCGAGGGTACTGCTTTCGAGGGCATGCTCGAAGACGGAAAACTGCTCTGCTTCGACAGCGGGGCTCGGCTGGTTACGACGGGGTTAAAGATCCGGCGAGGGCTGCTCAAAGACTTCGCTAACTCGTGCATCGTCCTCGGGTCGCCAAGGCGAACACGTAGGCGGTCATCGAGTCAGGAGCTTGGTTCCGGCGACGTGCTCTATGGCGGACAGCGCTCGAGGGTGACGGTTCTTCGAAGAGTCGGACTCGAGGGTCCAGGTGTCAAACTCGAGGGTCTGTCCTCCGACGGGTCAAACTCGAGGGTCGGTTCTTCGAAGAGTCGGACTCGAGGGTCGGTTTGTCGAAGGCTCGAACTCGAGGGTCGGTTTGTCGAAGGCTCGAACGCGGAGTTCTTCCTCGGCGATCGACGGCGGAAGAACTCTCGATTCCTGGTGCCACAAAGGATCTCCGGTGCCATTAACCCGCCCATCGGCTTCGGGACTTCACGACGGTCACGTCGATGGGCTTCAGGGCGACAGCTTCACTTCTGTGTCGAGCTCGACGGCAGACGGTGGCTCGATGGCGACGGTGCTTGATGTACACTTCACACCGAGTCACTACAGCTCCAATTGGTGGTGTAGATGGACGGTTGGAGTCTCGCAGCATCTGCTCGAGGTGCCGGCGGTGACCAAAACACACGGCGGAGTCCGCGCGGGCAGCAACTCCCACGGCGGAGCTTCGACAGGTCCTCGGTGCACGGCAACGGCACTCCGAGAGGGTCCACGGTCTTCATCTTGCCCACTCGATGCAGCTCGTCACGGCGGAGCTTCCCGGCTTCTTCCTGCTCCTCGAGGGTGATCGATGGTGGCAGGAACGACGGTGAACGACGGCGTTCTGGAGCGGCAACGTACTGACACGTCGACGACAAGGTGGTTCGGGTCGATGCTCTGGTGAGGCAAACGCAGAGCTAGGGTGTGCACGGGGTCCGTCTCATCAAGGCGAGCGCGGATCCGGAAACAACGGAGGTCGAGGCTCAACAGAGAGGCGACTGGGTGATCTTGCCACGGCGGAGCTTGGCGCGCGGCGATGAACTGGGCGGCTTCCATTCCGGCATCCTCCCGATGCCGTGGTCCGAGGGGCTCGGCTAGTCTCGTGTGTGTGTGCGGGTGTGTCCAGTGAGGTCGGTAGTGACCTGGGCCTACGCGCTCACGGCGGAGCGCCATGGCCAACAGCACGGCGGAGGGTTCGAGAGGGCGGCGATGGCGGTGCTCACCGACGGTCGAAGAAGATGGAGGTGCGGTACAAGACCAAGCGGCTCCGGCTCGCGGTACTGCTCCTCCTTCCTGCTCCCGACGCAACAGCGGTGGCTCCGAGTCGACGGTCTTCCTCCCCAACTCCGGCGGCGGCTTCTTCTTCTTCCCCGACTCCTTTCTTCCTCCTTCCTTCAGCTCTTCTCCAAACGAGGCTGGTAAGGTGGAATGGGGTTTCACCAGAGCGGTGGCGGCGATCTGGGAACCCTAGGATGCCGGGGTGCTTGCTTTATAGGGCGGACGCGGTGGTAGGTAGCAGACGGACGGCCGATCACAGCTTTGCTTGATCGAGCGGTCAAGGGATGTCCAAGTCAGCAGCTGGGGCTCGAATTGGGTCCAGAGAACAGCGAGAGAGGGCTAGGTAACGCTGGGTGTCGAGGTTCTTTATGGCGGCAGCGTTCCACTGCGGCGACAGTGCAGGTGCGCGCGCGCGCGCAGAGAATATTGCCTGCGGCCGTGGGAACTTTACGCGGGCTGGTCGGTCCAGGTGGCTTGCGGACGCGCGTCGATGCAGGGCAACACTGGATCGAGCGGTCGAGGGAGGTTGCTTAGGAGCGACGCCGGGGAACAGTGCTGACGCGAGCACGCACGGCCGGTCGGGTGACCTCAGCGGGCGCGATGACACGTGGGTTCCACTTCGAGGCCCCATCGTCAGCGACTCCTCGGCAACGGAGGCTCGGTGCGGCGCGCGGACGCGCGCAGCTCTTGCTGGGCCGTCGGCCTGGTTGGGCCGCGCAGCGCGGGGTCGAGCGGCGAGCAGGGGGTCGAGCGGCGTGCAGGGGGGGTCGAGCGGCGAGCAGGGTCGAGCGGCGAGCAGGGTCGAGCGGCG
>JALGXP010001202.1:0-15860 GCA_023333625.1 Bothriochloa decipiens
GGTCAAATGATTAACTAAGTTCTCCAAAGTTGTCAAAAAAAAAAAAAACTAAGTTCTCCAAACAAACACTTGTAAGTAGGCCAAATGGTGTTTTTTCGTTTTTTTACTGGATTAGGCAACGTGTGGCACATTTGGCTGCGACGAATTTCATATTTTTGTCTAGTTCTTCGGTTTTTTCATAACTTCATCTCCAATGGTACCATTGTGTGATTGTGTCATGTATTCTACTTGATGGGATTATAGTTCCCTTTGGTTGGGTCCTCGTGTTCTTCTATATCTTCCTTTCCTTTCTAGCTTTTCTCATTTTCTAATCTAATCTTATTAATCGGGTTGTAACTTAATGTTTTCATTGAATTCATTTTAGCATTTTAAATCTCACATGAGTGGTTTTCTTTTGATTTTCTTGTTTTCGGTACTTTTAGTTACACACTCATCTTTTGTCTTAGTTATTACACCACGGTGGACAAGATAGTCATGTCAATCTTAGGAAGGATTTAGGCGGTGACAAGTTTATGTAGAGATAATTATTTACATCTTACTAAAATATTGCTTGCTGCCTTATTTTATACTCCCTCCATCCCAGGTGGGTTCCACCAAAAAACTTGATCTCCATCGGGACAAGATTTAAACCTCTTTTTTTTTTTTTGACAGCGAGTACTGACAAGTTTTGAGTACTAGCAGACAAATGTAGTGTGATTCCTAATCTGAGGTAAAAGGACTATGGGCATGTTTGTTGGTCTTGGCTACAAGATGACCAAAATGGTGTTTTTTATTCCGATCATACCTTCACAGTTCCTACTTCCTACGGTATATTGATCTTATTCAAACTACACAGGAGACCTACATATCATTTTATTAAGATAGGAGGTACAAGCCGAATTTAGAAAGAACCCATACTCGAGGTTGTTATCATGGGTAGGATCAAGGTGGAAGAAATGGTGTAAGCATTCGTAGTGAAGATCTGGTGTCCAAATGCAATAAGTTTTTGGATGATTGATACTGTAGAAAATTGTCAGTATCATTCTCTCAAACAGTGTAAGGCTGGATATCAAAGGAATGGGCGCTCTAACCAGTTACAGAATGGCAGTTGCCTAAGCTATATGATTTGGCCAGGCTAGGCCGCTAGGCATGTGATTAACGAATAAATACTAAACATTTCAATTTCACAATTCACAAACCAGAGCATGTGCGTTGCAATATGAGCCCAAAGGATTCCAAATCATGATAGCTTCTGGAAGAACAAGAGATTGAAGCAATTCCAAACCGGCTTCAAACAATAAAGGAGACCTATGGCAATAAATATAAGAAATCTCTTCGTCATAATGGGCTTACACAAAATTCATTTCCTACCTGCAGCTATGGCTAGAAAATTAAAAGGACAAAAAAAATGTGTGATGCTACAGCCCTTTTGGGGAAAGCCAAAAAAAAAACAACTCATTTGGATACAGATTATTGTTATCTTTTCTCCCTATAATGATACAACAGTGATGGATAATGTGTATCCTTTCTTCACACTATCTTTTCCCCATCACATTTCTTTTATCTCTGATCTGAAGAAAGAATGCCATATGGATACTTCTGAGCAAAACTGATGGCATCAAGATGCCGACAATGCTGATAGGCTACAGGCGGCTTAGTGACTTGATAAATAAATGTGAGGATCACTTCCAGTTTCCATTAGTTGCCAACCCGCCATTATGTGATGTGCCAGATTCTGAACCGGCAATTATGCTGCACTAGCTCAGTTGCTTCTATTTACCAGCTGAAAGCATCTTCTGGAGTTCAATCACCTGCTGCTGTTGCTCTGGTGGCAACGAACTCACCTGCTCGGGTGTCAGCTGCAAGACTTGCTGCAGAAGAGCTGACTCCACATCAGGTGTAAGCTGCAGAAGAGACACACAATTTCAGTGCAAGGAAATTACAATGCTTCTTCAGAACTTTGCACAACAAATCAATTCAACCCCATAGAATGAGCAAACGTTTAGACTGGTTAAGAATCTCCAAAGTTACCAATCTCCCACATTGGAAACTCAAACCTAAACAGGTTGAACATAATAAATCCTGAGAAATCTGTTATAAATGGTTTGTACCTGCCCTTCATTCCCTGGCTGCTGTAAGCTAACAGCACCAGCACCATAGCCCCCTGATGGTCCACTAGGGCCCACTGCTTGCAGTGGAGCTGTATAAACAGCATGGCTGCTGTTCACAATTCCAGGCACTGAGGTTCCATCCTTCAATTTTCTCAATTTTGAAGGATGGGTAAATTCTGCCAATTGACTTGCTTGATCAGCAACCCTTATTGGTAGAGTCTCAGGTGCAGCAGGTACCTGTAAATCGGACATTGTTGAGTTAGCCTGTGATTGGTAAGATAAAATGGAACAATTCAGTTAATCTGTAGCCATTAGTGCATTGCCAATACATAGCAAGATGACTCATAATGAACATTGATTTAATATTTTCATATACATAAACCAAGACACCACTAGCGAATTACCTAAGTCCCTTTACAAGTCAAGAAAACTACCTGAGCAAGATGAGGGTGGGTCAAAGGTAGCTGCTGTACACTTGTAGGCATGACAGGTGGTCCAGGGTGCTGTGGCACAAATGGAGGTTGAACTTGTGAGATTAAGCCTACTGAGGTCACAAGAGATTGAGTAGGCTGATGTAGCATTGGAGACTGCCCGGCGATCACAGACTGATATCCATGTGGAAGCATTTTAACTGGGGGCTGAGATGCAAGCTGAGGAAAACTATGTAGTGCTGCCATTTGTTCCTGTAGGACAGTTGGGTTTGGTGGTATGTTAGTTGTCAAACTTGATGGTCTTGAGACTACTGGAATCATAGCATCTGGCTGTGGATATGGTTCATTGAGGTGAGATGAAGATTGTGCTGAGGAGCCCAAGGGCTGTTGGCTCTTTGCCATCTGCATCTGCAATTTATATAGAACACAAATTCATTATACCAAGACAGAGAAAACAAAGGGTGTCTACAGCTCAAAGACAAACAAGAACTAACCATCTGTGGTGTCACCATTCCAAGCATTATTTGTGCCTGCATTACAACAAGGCAAAAAATTAAGTCATGAGTTTCTAATCTTTCATTCTTATGACAGATAACAGGACACCAGGAATTCACACAAGAAGCACAGCCCACAAGTGTTTTGATGGCTGGAATGACTTGGCCCTGGGTTTTCTCTTCTAATATAGCTAACGTGAGCTACAAATCAAGCTGTGATATAGCCTCCTAATAAGTAATAAATGCAGAATATTATCTAACTAGTCAGCCTATTTCTGCCTATTACTCCACACTGAAATTTAGCTAAAGTAAGTGCTACTAACCTCCACTAGCATGCACCTAGACACACATGATTATCTCCATCAAACCAAACTATTCAGTATTTAATAAGATCAAGTAATATAACTTTTTCTTCCACTCAGGATTATTTCCATCAAACCAAACTATTCAGCATTTAGCTAATAAAGTTCTGTGGACAGAACTTAAAAAGGAAAAGTGGAAAACATGAACAACAAAAATTCAATATAGAGATAGTAGCACCAAATCATGTGAGATTATTGAAATAAAATAAATGTAAGTAAATTGGTTCAGTAAACAGTTGAAAGCTTTACTCCAAAGAATATGTAGATACTTTACAACCTACAGAAGGCTAAAATAAAAAGTTTGAATCAAGTATAAAATGACATTAAGAAATTGACAAGTACAATAAAAAAAAGGGCGTACCCAGTGCCATAGGCTCCCGCACTGCGGGGTCTGGGGAAGGAAAAATAGCCAGCAACCATCCCTGCACAAATGTGCAGAGGCTGGGGCTTGAACCCTGGACCTCTTGGTCACAGGCGGTAAAGCTCTACCGCTTGCACCAGGGCCGCCCTTCTGACAAGTACAATCACTATTAGCAAAAAAAACTAACCTGAAATAGGGCCTTTGGCAGCTGTGGAATCCCTTGCAGCAGAGTTTTGGCATGTTCCTTATTTTGAGTAGTTAGGAACTATGATTTTTTTTTGGAAAAAAGGGGGCATGAGAAACTAAAATCAGCACTTGTTCATTTGTAAATGTTGTAATTGAAGTGCATAAAAGACTAAGGGTTAACCTTCAATTCAGCCATGACTTCATGCAACTGATGCCTTGACATTCTGGCCAAATAATGTGTAAGTGGGTCATTTCCAAGTCCATACTGGACAGGTAAACCGTTTTGAACATTTGCAGTCTGAGCTCCACCAAGGACACCAGCCATCACAGATGCAGCATGTATTGCCGGTGGGAGACCAACAGGCTGATGAAGGTTTGCCTCTCCAACAACAGAGGGCCCAGCTAACTGTTTCTGACTATCTGTGCCAGTCCATCAAAAAATCAGTGTTAGCATCCATGAACATAAAATATGCATAGAAATTTAAAGCATATACATGAACTTTTTTTTCTCAAAAAACATATGGTGAATGAAAAAAAAAAAGAGGAAACCAACCAACATTAGATGCCATCCCTGGTCCTCCACGACCCTGCAATGCATGAATGTATCCAGCATAAGGTAACAAGTTGTTCAAATTTAAGCTAAATCAACTTTAGTTAGTTGAGGTGTTCTATATCTTTCATTGATATAATGAACACACGTCAACACCATCTCAACAGTGAAGTTAATAATTTCGAAAAGGCAAAGTTCACAAATAGATATAGATTCTGTGTACAGTAACATCATGCTAGATAATTTCACATGTCTCAAAGATAGTTCGAGAAAAAACATGTCTCAAAGATAAGTCAATATAAAAAACCATGTCCTTGTATAAATCAACTGCATCTAGTTGAGAACTTGTGAGTAGTCAGTATTTGTTATGTGAACTCGACATTTCTGTAACAAACTGGCACATATGTATCGGCATAAGACACTCTCGTTGGTACAGATATACAAAGCCTGATGGCAGAAGCTACACATAAAGGCCTATTGGATATTGACACAAGCCAAAAGAAAACTGCAAGAGCTTATGCACATATGTAAAGGACGATTAGATATATATTATTTTTCAGCAATCAATTTACCAACAGTGGCAATCCTCTTGCTGGCGCATAAACAAAGACTGATTATACATCTTCCATAAGACTATAGCACTTGTTTTGCTATTTGAAGAAAGTATATAAACCTCATATTCAGAAGTCAGCAAACTTATGAAGAGGCACTTTCAACCATAATATATATTATATTAAGTCAATAGCTTTGCCAGACTATCAACTTCTTTGGCACGCTACTTCCATGAAGGGGAAAGGTCAAGATAAAAGGGGCATTTTTTTCCAACCACAAAGCATTAGCACTGCACATGAACAATATAATTCAATGAAGGAATTGGACGGTATAGCAGGTGTGTGTATGTACAGTCAAGCAGCTGTACATACACAAACATGCCTGTAAGAAACTAAAACAGGAGACACAGGGTGGCTGGACAAGGCGCAACACAACTATTATCATTCATAGGAACGAAGAATATACAACTTCTCATATTAACAGAGAACTCCAAAGGTGGTAGGAAAGGCTCTTGTACAGTAAAAATTTGAGGATCGTCGACCTTTTCTCTATTTCTGTCAGTGTTCCTCCCATTTTCAGCAAAATCAACACGCAACTGGCGACCATTAATCTCATAACCCTGAAGGTTCCGGCGTGCACTTAGAGCAGTTTCCTCATCCTTGTACTCGCAAAAGCCATAGCCTTTTGGCTTGCCAGTCTCTTTGTCAATCACCAATCTGCAAGCAATTTGTAGCAGTCAGTTGCCAAAAAGGCTACAGCTCAACAGCATTTTAACAAATTCACAAGTTGAAAACTTAACAGTAGTAGTAAACATGTTATTCCAAACCAAAATTGGTTTCAGCAAATATTCACTTAGGAGGAATCCGATCAAGAAAAGACACGTGTGTATATGTTTCAACATCAGTCTACACTCAAAATACCTCCTGTATCTGTAATCATCTTTATTGGTTTTATGCCAGGCCTGCCGAGCGGAACTTGATAAGTTCCATATTGATAATATAGTTTCTAGATTCTAGATTCTATATTGTTACGATTCCTAAAGGTAAATTTGCAAGAGTTATAAGGAGGCCCTCCCTGTCTGAGGGAGAGATAATGTTTGGAAGCAAAGCAAGCTAATGAGAGAGCAACTACTTTTCTAGTCCGCCCTGTTCTGCAAAAGTGCAAAGCATTCAGTTCATTTCAAAGAAAACAACACTTAAAGCTTTCTTCTGCCATGTTTGCTCAAAATACATGCTGCACAAACACAAATTAGCCATCGAACTTTTGTTTATAGTTAGTAATCTTACTGGGGTCAGGCAATATGGGGGTTTTCCCCCCTTTGTATGCGTAATGCCAGAACCTGAACATGTTCCTTGTTTTAAACAGAATAAATAATACAAAACACACTCTTGACAGTAAAGGTTAGTTTTTACACCCCATCAGGTCCGTATACTCAAAAAAATCAAGTAGTGTTGCACAAGCATTTGGAGTAAAACCGATGATTTTACATGTGAGCGCCACACACAGCGTTACAGCTATTTGTGTGGGTGAGCAGAAGCACACCTGAAGGATACGACCGGGCCGACTTCTTCGCAAATCTGCACGAGCTGCTCCTCCGTCGCATCATAAGGTATGTTGCCGACTGCAATTAAGATTTGACAAATACAACTGTGAGTGTCCCTAAATCCCCTGCTTATCATCTCCACATCAGGAACCAACCAGAGAACCCAAAAAAGACACAACTTGTGCGCTCAATTAAGCACCAGTGCGGCATATAAACCTAAACCCTAGGCAAGCACGAGTTAAACCGAACGGAACTGAGCTCCCAACCCCAACACCACCAGAGCCCACCAAGAGGGCTCTCATTACATTACTCCCGGACAGCATCGACTAGAGAAGCAGAGGGAAGGGGGAAATCAGCTCCAAGTCGGAAGAACTCGGCGGCAGTCGGCCGGGAACAAATTAAGCCGAACTGGAAAAGGGGCTGCCATGGGTGACTGCAGCGGCGGCCACGCAAGGCGGCTCCGCCCCCACCGAATCGAGTCAGAGCCTCGGAGCTTCCGGATCACGGCGGTCAGGGAAGGGAAGGTGACCGAGGGTGTGTCGGGGGGCGTACCGAAGACGCAGCGGTTCTGAGCGCCCGCGGGAGCGGCGGCCATGCTCAGCACTCAGCGGCGGTGGGGGCGGCGCGGCATCCGCCGCTGGCCGGCGCTGGGCGCGGGGCGCGGCGGCGGGACCGGGACGGGGGAAGCCCGGGCGGCTGCCTGCTTGGCTGCTTCCGCCGTGAGTTGGCCGTGGCCGGGCCGGGTGGATATGCCTATGCCTCGCCTCGCCTCGCCTCGCTCGCGGGCCGCGCGGCTGTGGCGTGCGTGGCGCCCCTTTATTGAGGGAGGAGACCGGGCGGGAGGCGAGAGAGCTGCTGTGCTCTCTGTCTCTGACCGGGCTCGGTCTCAGCTGCCGCCGTTTTTTCTCTTTGCCGGCCGGGATTTATTGCGCCGATTTGCTTTGATTGGCCAGGGATTCTCTTTTTCTTTCCGCATGCGTTTTCGTCGCTCTCGCCCGTGCTACTCGCATCCACCCCGCTCGGATTTCTCCCTTTGACTATGGAATGTAGGGATGCTTTTGTACTTGTATAAGGATTCGGGGTCCAAAACGGGTAGTGTGATCCAATTGGATATCGGAATGCAGTGATTCTGATTTCTCAATGTTGTTTGGAGGCGGCTAGAAATGTTGCGTTTGTGTTTCTATAAGGTCGACATCGTAAGGCAGTGATTCCAATTTGTCAACATTGTTTGGAGGTGCGGCGTGGAATGTAGGAATTTTCACAGAAACAATGCAGGATTTGTAAAATAATATTTGCCTAGTTGTAACTTTATGGTAAGTCAGAACTATTTTAACTCATCATAAGAAAATAAATTATCTTTTCACAATTGGTCGTCCTTAAGCCTTAATACCTACCTGCAAAATTGGAGTTCTTTTTACATGCTTTAATCTAGGATTTCCTTTGCTATCTGGGATTGTTTCGGGGATAAGTGAGAACTTTACTTACGGTGCTTTTCAGGACTATATAGCGCTTCCTGGGACAACATTATACTAGGCATGCTCTTATAACACAATCGGTATTTGTATTTCTGGTTCCTGCTCTGGTGGTAGGAGCTCTTGCAAGATATCCATCCATATTGTTAAAACTATTCTCATAAAAGGTAAAAGGAAGGACACAAACTGGGTGCCTATTTGGAAAGTAAAAAAAAAAAAGAAACAAAAAGCTGAAGATTTTGATTCTCACAAAACCATGCAAGCATTGAAGTGTTTCAAGATCAAATCTGACTAGGGTTCCACATCTCATGCAAACAACTCTGAATAATCCTGGACCCAGCATTGCCTAAAGAGATGACGGCAAAGTGAGTACACCAACTTGTGATCACATGCTTAATTACGAAATTGAAATAGATTAAACATTTGCTGTGTAAAGTATACAAATGTAGCGTTTACAGCAGTTGTTACTATCTCCCCCAACAAAAACCAAATATTGCTGAGTGAGGGAAAAGAATTACCGTTATGATGCAGGAATCCATTGGTCTCAGGGGTAACATGACTTACACCAAAAATGGGTACACTTTAGTCTACAGCTACAACAAAGTTATAAAACAAAAAAAATGATATCAAACCAGTAAGCTTGTAATATTTCATCTTACGGCAATGTCTGTATATGTACAAGACCAAGTTCCGTTATTTTCTTTCGCCAACATAGATGGCAACAATGACACTTCTGTAACTAGAGACGTCGCCGATGAAGCAGGAAAAGAAAATAGCTAGCAACAATGCTAGCAAAGCCTCTTCAATCCTTTCCTGCCAGCCTCCCCAAGCTACTCCACTCCATTTAACCTCAGGTTAGTGACAAAAGATTGATGAATGGCCATGACTAAGCGAGCATGATAAAAATGCTAGCTTAGCCTCTTCAATCACGTGAAAAGAACAGATGGCGGTTGCTTGAAGCTGGAGCTGGAAGCACCTGCTTTATTTGACGATGTTAACATCTTATCCTTGGCAGTGGCATTGCCTGCAACCTGTTCAGAAGAATCCGGCTGCTGGTTGTTTTCACTATGGATGGGTCGGGCCCAAATTTTTATTAGCCCCTCACGGCATATAGTGAGGATTGATTCACTAGTGAATTCCAGACCGGATAGGGGATCTACATGTACACGGTGTGCAACGAGAGGTGAGAGCTTTGGCACATCTCGCATCCGTGGAGAAGGCTGGAGAACACCGGTTGGAGGGCATGCATTGTCCCAGTGTGCAGAAGGGCTTCCACTACTGAATGTTGGTGAGCCACCAGAAGGATGGCGTAGAGGGACAGCAATCTCTTCCAATACCAGATCCCAGAGAAGCAGTTGGGTATCCTAAGTGCAAGCAATGTGAAAAGGTACCATTGTCAGTATTAACTCTGTCCAACAATTAAAAGCACATCCTATGTTCAAGAAACGATCACAAAATATTAAGTTATACCACAAATTAATTAATTAAAATTAAGGAAAAAGTAGTTTGAAACCCAATTTTACAACAAATACAGAGAAAGCGACCAAAAGGACAGCAGGAGCATGCTCTCTTTCTAGCACCAAGTGCAACACAAACTGCTA
Organism: Bothriochloa decipiens; assembly: GCA_023333625.1. Classification (NCBI taxonomy): domain Eukaryota; kingdom Viridiplantae; phylum Streptophyta; class Magnoliopsida; order Poales; family Poaceae; genus Bothriochloa; species Bothriochloa decipiens. The sequence goes on from JALGXP010001202.1 coordinate 9,643, forward strand.
ATAGTCCAACAACAAGCAAGAGCCAAAAATTCTAGATACTAGTAGCATTTTCAGTTCTTATTATCAGTATTCAGAAGCTCAGAAAGTAAAAGGACAAGTTGTGACTAGTACTTGTTGTCATGATTCAGAGATATACTATAGTAAAAATCCACAATAAAAATTCCAGGTAAAAAAAAAATCTTATATCGAGGTACCTGTCCGACTGATCCAAAGCGATACATGACATTCTCTTCCGTTTCATCTGAATTCGGTGGGGACCAAAACGGATCAAAAGAAACTGCACTAACCTGTATAATTGCAAATTAATGACTCAAAACGCAAGTTTCAATCAAAAAAATGCCTATGTGATAATAAACAATAACAATTGTAATGATAATATCACCCATGAATTATGCCCTTCGCCCCATGCAACTATCTTTCTTTCATCCATGCTCCATACTTGCACAAGATCATCTTCACCACCTGATAACAAATACTTCCCATCCGCACTGTAACAGGACATCACAACAAACTAATTAGCACCTTCTAGATTCCAACTCACAGAAGAGCAAACAAGGTTCAAACATGCAATGGTTGCATGCATAAATTAGTCAATCCATTTGAAACATAAGTGTTAGCAGGAAAGGTTTGGGTATGAACTCATTGAACAAATAGGCATGTATCAAATATTGAGAACCAAGTAGTGGCTTGGTTTGTTAGTACTCCAGTTGAGATGACAGCCACTGGGCTCAACCAGAGGATGGTCAACTTGTGGGTACCTCCCTGAGAAACTGGGTTTCAATGACTTCATGGCTTGCAAAGCTTCACCCCACCTGCTACAAGCCTATCACAAATCCAACTCAACCCCACCTCATTGCAAGCCCTTCTTTCCCATCCCACCCCAAAGCACTTCAAGGGCACAACTGAAACGGAATTAAGCACTGTCCCACACGCCATTTGCAGGATGATTTCAAAAAAAATCTGGCTGACCAGGTATTATATGTGGCTATGAAATCCACCTTTACACTGAGCTGAGAATATTGTTTGTTAATGCAGTATATCATACTAAGCAATGGCTGTTGTCAGCTGAGATAGAAGCCATGTACCACAATTCAAATTTATATATACAAGCCTACCTATACAAGAACATTTCCACCATGTACCACACTTCAAATTTATACATTGTACTAGATGTGCCTTCATGAATTCTTCCAATAACAGGAAACTTACATCTGACATATTGTATGGGATTCTATATTGTAATATTGTTATTAATTCTGTATGTTAGGAATAGGAAAAGCCAAGCAGGTGCACCAACGATCTTGTCCCTAGCCTGCTACTATCGACTATCCATTCTAAAACTACATACATTATGCTCATGTGATTTTATATGCAAAAATTGGCCAACAATACTAATTTTGAGTTTTGACAAACATCTCAGAACTAAGAAGTTTCACAAGGTAAAATGACTCGATGACCAAAAGATTGGAATAGGTTTGCTATATACGCATATTACTCATCAGTCATCAGGACTATACAAGTTAACAAAATATACAACCTAAAAATCCAACAATAATACAACTGATGCAATACATCATTAGCGGAAATATACACGTTCCTGTTTTCATATCTGTCAGACTTGGACATGCAAAAATAATTCAGTTCTGTGAAACCTATGGCAAAATGGCAAAATAGGCAGCAGACAATATCTAAGCAGTAAAACATGCCATTGGCAGCTTACCTCCAAGAACAACACAACAGTGCACCATAATAACTTTTCCCACCAAATATTAGTTGTTCTTTTGCAAAGTCAAATACTCTTAAATAACCTGCATAAAATCAGATTGTTTTAGTGCAATATACAACTTTTCCAACAGCTAAACCTTTTTGGCACAAAGCTGTCGATTTCTCATTCTGGGGCAGAGAAATTTACCATCTCGTCCAACAGTAGCCAAGTAAGCACCATCTGGTGAAAAAGAAATGCCATTGATTGCTCCTTGACAGATGTGCCACCTTGCAATTGGATTACCCTGCAGTGTAATTTTAAACCATAGAATGAATCATAGCAGTCAAAACATTAGGACTCAATAATGTTAAAGAATTTCCAATTAAGGGCATGTTTAATTCTCTTGCCCACCCCTGCCTAGCCTTGCCTACCAAGGTAGAGAACAAAAACACATGAAGCTTTGTTTGGTTTGAATTTGGGAAACGAGGGGATTCCCCTGAGGGAGAGCCAGATTGGCTCTCCTTGCCTAGCAAGGTGTGCCTTGCCTAACTTTGCCAAGCAAGGACAGTGGGCAAGTTTGTGCAAGACAACCAAACATACCCTGACTCTCATATGTATTTTGCAAATTTTGACATAATTAAAGCAATAATACTGTTTCCACATTTTATATTTCCCATATGATCTGCTGGAATGATTTCAGTACTATTTGGTAGTTGGTATTAACTGATATCATAGAAGGATATCATAGAAGTAATGACCACTGATAGAAAGGTCAGGCCAAGGATACACAAACTTATGCTTTAATGCCATCAACTACCAAGAGGCAAAAATGCAGCCAACACCAGCACACGCTTGTAATTGCATCAGGTACTTATGATAGATATTTTGGTTACATGTCAGCTACGAAGAAAGGGCAATAGAGTGTTGCAGAAAGTCCAGGCACTTGTCCCCATAATAAATTTTCAGCAGAAACATTTTACAAATCCCTGAAGTAAATTATGGAACATACTAGCCATCTCAATGCAATTTTTACTAAAAGAGATAACATTGCAGCTTGAGATACCTTACTCGACTTTGCATGTGAAATCAGCACCTGGCTTTGATCCTTTACAGTAGGAAATGTCCAATCAGTGTTTCCATCCTTAGACTGAATGTATAAAAGGAAACTTATCAGCAAAGTAAACTTAACAAAGTTTGAATACTTCATACAAAGTTCTATGAGAAGGGCTCACTTTGTCATACACGTACAGATTCCCATCAGCATGACTAACAACAAAAATTCCATCACACTCTGGAACCCATGCAACACAAGTGCACCGACTGCAATCGATTGGTGTCGAAACATCAATAAATATATATACTTACAATTTAATAATTGTGTAAAGAAGCACCCATCTACAACACAAATAGTATCTTCTGTTTTAACTGCAGCTTTGTAGTTGCCTTTGAACTAAGAAGATAAGTTCAAGTAAATAAGCTCTCCTAAAAAATGAAAGAGAAAAAATCCATCCAAATATCCTAAACAGCAGCAGGCCCAGTACATAATCAAGATTATCATCATTCAGCAGTTCAATCGCCACAGCGATTTCAATCTAGTGGATCCCTATACAAGTATACATGCATCCCAACCAAAATGTTTCCCTTTAGATCTTACTCTCCTCCATTCTCTTTTATAAGGCCTGATTTAATATGACACGGTCTCCGAAATTATGCTTTGCCATTTATTTATTTTATAATATACTGTTTACACTTGTAAACTTATGATAGTTGGATAGTATGTTTAATTGCATTGCAAATCAAACAGTATAAAGTTTGTATTATAATAATTTAAAAATATTAACCAAATTATTGGTCAAAGCTTTTAAAGTTTGAATTTTGATATGTTTGTGTGCCTTATAAAAGAGAATGGAGGGAGTAACTAGGAAAGGAAGTTACAACACCTTTTGACTTCAGCATTTCATGCAGTAAGAATACGAAAAACAAGCTAATTTGCAAGCTATTGAAGGAACTTCATCAAGATACAACCATAATGTGATAACCTTCCGAGCTAAAATCCCATCGACAATTCCAGGATTGAGGGTCCTGAAAACTTTTCAAAACACCAACCCCCCACTGTCATAAAAGGGCATTCCAGGTTTTTTTTCCCAAAAGAAAGGTGGCCACAGAAACCACAATTCCACATCGTATCGTTAGAGGACATTCTAAACCAATTTAAAATGGCAGCAGCCTAGCCTGCCTAGGTAGCACACTGGTGCTCACCACCACCCCTCCTACCTGTTGAGGAACAAGTGCTTAAGTGGCCACAGACCCAGCACTCTTTATGTTATTAGCTTTCTTAAAAGCCAAGTAAATCTGCTTTCAAAAAAAAAAGCAGTTTTTAAAATACTGACAAGATAAAAGAGGAATCAGGATATCCCGAGGCGCAGCTTTCCCATATTATTATCCAATATATAAAGCAGGAAGCATGGAGAAAGGCCATGCATTACAATTTTTATTTACAGAGATGATGAAGGATAAATATTTTACTGATGTTGATTGATGTTTCATCAAAAGCAGAAATGTAAATACTTTTCATTATCCACCAATATTATTTGCATTATCCACCAATCATAACCAGTATTGGGATCTGAGACTACCCCTTAAATTGTACCATATGCATGCATGCTCCTCCAACATTTAGGAGATCACGTTCTAACCTCTAAAGATAATGGGCGGTTCAGTAATAAATTTGGGACCATCTTGAAACTGTCTAAAACTCACAGGGAAAATACAAATTTGAAACATTTAAAATGAATGACAACTTGTTAGGGCATGTAAAAGAGGACCAAACAGCTTCCAAGTATTGGATGATCCATCAATGATTTCAAGAACACCTCTCTGAATTATGTTGCAGCTACGTTTCTATGCAGTGATTGTCCAGGTTCAGATTTTGATCAACTTCATAAATGAAGGTTTCCACAGTGAAAGTCCAGGTTTAAATTTTCATCAACTTCATAAATGAAAGTTTTCCACAAAAAAATAACCCAAAATACAATGAAGCTGTAAATTCACATCTAGCGTGTTATGTTTGTGTCCGCTGATGCATGCACTACAAGTTATAAGTCAAGAACTTAGTATCTTCCATGCATATGGGTCATCATTACTTTTGCCAGAATCTCAGCAAACTGTAACAGATCGCAGTGCACTGCATGGACATACTTGCATCGTACATTATACTGATGCTGATGCTACCCAGCTTCAGTTTTTATCGACTTGTATAACTCAGCAAGACCACTACCATATCAAGATATAAATAATTAATAGGTGCGACAAATTTGCCAAGCTCATTAATGGGAAAATTGACACGACACTTTCAAATTAAACAGTAAAATGAAAACATGCCTGCTGGCAGCGCCGCCTTGACTTGGATCTTTGTCTTTGTCTTTGTCTTTATTAACAAAATGCTGATATGAAACAGGTTTCTTTCCAGGATCTTGCAACTGCTGCCTCAGTGACATTGAATAGACTGTAGAATAAATAAAAGAACTTATGCACGATTCTTTAACTAATATAAGCATAAAGCTTTCCTAATCATGAAGCATTTGGCATACCATCTCCTGAGAACACCCCAACAAGCAGATCGTGCCCATCCTTGGCCTCTGGGTCAAATGCATGGCAAAGAGGATTTGAGCTGCTGAAGTGGATGGACTTTATTGGATCCTGATGCAATTAATACGTGATCAGAGAACCACAGGATACCAAAGTACCGAGCAACTTAACATGCATGCGTGCTACAAGAGAAAAGGAAATACTTTGTCGTGTGAGTTGAGATCACTGATGAAGAGTGTATCCGCAGTATTGAATATGATGTACGTGCCCTTCCCATCGTAGTTCGCCATGCCTTGCGATCCACTTGCACTAGTCGACACGCCAATGCCTCCACCCATGCGGCTGTTTCCTGAGACAGCCCTGCTGGTACCATTGCTCGCGAAACTAAGTGCCCGGCTCCCATTCCCTGTGCCGAGCAACCTTGCAGCTGCAGACCGCATCCCGCTACCAGCACTTGGCGTTGAAGGCGTGGAACCCTGGCCTGCTGGCTTCTCCTTCAAATATGCCACCGTCATCTGCCACCATCACAACAAATAATTCATAACTGCATAAAGGATTTGTAATGTACACAACACAACAGAACCGGAAATCACAAAGCCCCGAGCAAATATCTGATTTATATGCTATTGGAGATTTAGAATTAGCAAACAGAAACCTGTGTCATTTGTTTTGTTTTTTCTATAGAATGTTAACTCTGAAATATATGCAAGGACTACCCAAATATGAAACATCAGACACTAATCTATGCTACGCCTGATCCAATCTATGCTACCCCTAGAAACTACCAATCGAATTCCCAGCGCATCTACAACGACTCATCCAGAAACCGCACCTGATCAGGCCAAGTCAACCCACATCCCAACCCAACCCAATCCCAGCCCCGCCATCCAATTCCCTCATCCATCCAGCACAGAGCGAACCATCG
>JALGXP010001203.1:0-15856 GCA_023333625.1 Bothriochloa decipiens
GGTCAAATGATTAACTAAGTTCTCCAAAGTTGTCAAAAAAAAAAAAACTAAGTTCTCCAAACAAACACTTGTAAGTAGGCCAAATGGTGTTTTTTCGTTTTTTTACTGGATTAGGCAACGTGTGGCACATTTGGCTGCGACGAATTTCATATTTTTGTCTAGTTCTTCGGTTTTTTCATAACTTCATCTCCAATGGTACCATTGTGTGATTGTGTCATGTATTCTACTTGATGGGATTATAGTTCCCTTTGGTTGGGTCCTCGTGTTCTTCTATATCTTCCTTTCCTTTCTAGCTTTTCTCATTTTCTAATCTAATCTTATTAATCGGGTTGTAACTTAATGTTTTCATTGAATTCATTTTAGCATTTTAAATCTCACATGAGTGGTTTTCTTTTGATTTTCTTGTTTTCGGTACTTTTAGTTACACACTCATCTTTTGTCTTAGTTATTACACCACGGTGGACAAGATAGTCATGTCAATCTTAGGAAGGATTTAGGCGGTGACAAGTTTATGTAGAGATAATTATTTACATCTTACTAAAATATTGCTTGCTGCCTTATTTTATACTCCCTCCATCCCAGGTGGGTTCCACCAAAAAACTTGATCTCCATCGGGACAAGATTTAAACCTCTTTTTTTTTTTTTGACAGCGAGTACTGACAAGTTTTGAGTACTAGCAGACAAATGTAGTGTGATTCCTAATCTGAGGTAAAAGGACTATGGGCATGTTTGTTGGTCTTGGCTACAAGATGACCAAAATGGTGTTTTTTATTCCGATCATACCTTCACAGTTCCTACTTCCTACGGTATATTGATCTTATTCAAACTACACAGGAGACCTACATATCATTTTATTAAGATAGGAGGTACAAGCCGAATTTAGAAAGAACCCATACTCGAGGTTGTTATCATGGGTAGGATCAAGGTGGAAGAAATGGTGTAAGCATTCGTAGTGAAGATCTGGTGTCCAAATGCAATAAGTTTTTGGATGATTGATACTGTAGAAAATTGTCAGTATCATTCTCTCAAACAGTGTAAGGCTGGATATCAAAGGAATGGGCGCTCTAACCAGTTACAGAATGGCAGTTGCCTAAGCTATATGATTTGGCCAGGCTAGGCCGCTAGGCATGTGATTAACGAATAAATACTAAACATTTCAATTTCACAATTCACAAACCAGAGCATGTGCGTTGCAATATGAGCCCAAAGGATTCCAAATCATGATAGCTTCTGGAAGAACAAGAGATTGAAGCAATTCCAAACCGGCTTCAAACAATAAAGGAGACCTATGGCAATAAATATAAGAAATCTCTTCGTCATAATGGGCTTACACAAAATTCATTTCCTACCTGCAGCTATGGCTAGAAAATTAAAAGGACAAAAAAAATGTGTGATGCTACAGCCCTTTTGGGGAAAGCCAAAAAAAAACAACTCATTTGGATACAGATTATTGTTATCTTTTCTCCCTATAATGATACAACAGTGATGGATAATGTGTATCCTTTCTTCACACTATCTTTTCCCCATCACATTTCTTTTATCTCTGATCTGAAGAAAGAATGCCATATGGATACTTCTGAGCAAAACTGATGGCATCAAGATGCCGACAATGCTGATAGGCTACAGGCGGCTTAGTGACTTGATAAATAAATGTGAGGATCACTTCCAGTTTCCATTAGTTGCCAACCCGCCATTATGTGATGTGCCAGATTCTGAACCGGCAATTATGCTGCACTAGCTCAGTTGCTTCTATTTACCAGCTGAAAGCATCTTCTGGAGTTCAATCACCTGCTGCTGTTGCTCTGGTGGCAACGAACTCACCTGCTCGGGTGTCAGCTGCAAGACTTGCTGCAGAAGAGCTGACTCCACATCAGGTGTAAGCTGCAGAAGAGACACACAATTTCAGTGCAAGGAAATTACAATGCTTCTTCAGAACTTTGCACAACAAATCAATTCAACCCCATAGAATGAGCAAACGTTTAGACTGGTTAAGAATCTCCAAAGTTACCAATCTCCCACATTGGAAACTCAAACCTAAACAGGTTGAACATAATAAATCCTGAGAAATCTGTTATAAATGGTTTGTACCTGCCCTTCATTCCCTGGCTGCTGTAAGCTAACAGCACCAGCACCATAGCCCCCTGATGGTCCACTAGGGCCCACTGCTTGCAGTGGAGCTGTATAAACAGCATGGCTGCTGTTCACAATTCCAGGCACTGAGGTTCCATCCTTCAATTTTCTCAATTTTGAAGGATGGGTAAATTCTGCCAATTGACTTGCTTGATCAGCAACCCTTATTGGTAGAGTCTCAGGTGCAGCAGGTACCTGTAAATCGGACATTGTTGAGTTAGCCTGTGATTGGTAAGATAAAATGGAACAATTCAGTTAATCTGTAGCCATTAGTGCATTGCCAATACATAGCAAGATGACTCATAATGAACATTGATTTAATATTTTCATATACATAAACCAAGACACCACTAGCGAATTACCTAAGTCCCTTTACAAGTCAAGAAAACTACCTGAGCAAGATGAGGGTGGGTCAAAGGTAGCTGCTGTACACTTGTAGGCATGACAGGTGGTCCAGGGTGCTGTGGCACAAATGGAGGTTGAACTTGTGAGATTAAGCCTACTGAGGTCACAAGAGATTGAGTAGGCTGATGTAGCATTGGAGACTGCCCGGCGATCACAGACTGATATCCATGTGGAAGCATTTTAACTGGGGGCTGAGATGCAAGCTGAGGAAAACTATGTAGTGCTGCCATTTGTTCCTGTAGGACAGTTGGGTTTGGTGGTATGTTAGTTGTCAAACTTGATGGTCTTGAGACTACTGGAATCATAGCATCTGGCTGTGGATATGGTTCATTGAGGTGAGATGAAGATTGTGCTGAGGAGCCCAAGGGCTGTTGGCTCTTTGCCATCTGCATCTGCAATTTATATAGAACACAAATTCATTATACCAAGACAGAGAAAACAAAGGGTGTCTACAGCTCAAAGACAAACAAGAACTAACCATCTGTGGTGTCACCATTCCAAGCATTATTTGTGCCTGCATTACAACAAGGCAAAAAATTAAGTCATGAGTTTCTAATCTTTCATTCTTATGACAGATAACAGGACACCAGGAATTCACACAAGAAGCACAGCCCACAAGTGTTTTGATGGCTGGAATGACTTGGCCCTGGGTTTTCTCTTCTAATATAGCTAACGTGAGCTACAAATCAAGCTGTGATATAGCCTCCTAATAAGTAATAAATGCAGAATATTATCTAACTAGTCAGCCTATTTCTGCCTATTACTCCACACTGAAATTTAGCTAAAGTAAGTGCTACTAACCTCCACTAGCATGCACCTAGACACACATGATTATCTCCATCAAACCAAACTATTCAGTATTTAATAAGATCAAGTAATATAACTTTTTCTTCCACTCAGGATTATTTCCATCAAACCAAACTATTCAGCATTTAGCTAATAAAGTTCTGTGGACAGAACTTAAAAAGGAAAAGTGGAAAACATGAACAACAAAAATTCAATATAGAGATAGTAGCACCAAATCATGTGAGATTATTGAAATAAAATAAATGTAAGTAAATTGGTTCAGTAAACAGTTGAAAGCTTTACTCCAAAGAATATGTAGATACTTTACAACCTACAGAAGGCTAAAATAAAAAGTTTGAATCAAGTATAAAATGACATTAAGAAATTGACAAGTACAATAAAAAAAAGGGCGTACCCAGTGCCATAGGCTCCCGCACTGCGGGGTCTGGGGAAGGAAAAATAGCCAGCAACCATCCCTGCACAAATGTGCAGAGGCTGGGGCTTGAACCCTGGACCTCTTGGTCACAGGCGGTAAAGCTCTACCGCTTGCACCAGGGCCGCCCTTCTGACAAGTACAATCACTATTAGCAAAAAAAACTAACCTGAAATAGGGCCTTTGGCAGCTGTGGAATCCCTTGCAGCAGAGTTTTGGCATGTTCCTTATTTTGAGTAGTTAGGAACTATGATTTTTTTTTGGAAAAAAGGGGGCATGAGAAACTAAAATCAGCACTTGTTCATTTGTAAATGTTGTAATTGAAGTGCATAAAAGACTAAGGGTTAACCTTCAATTCAGCCATGACTTCATGCAACTGATGCCTTGACATTCTGGCCAAATAATGTGTAAGTGGGTCATTTCCAAGTCCATACTGGACAGGTAAACCGTTTTGAACATTTGCAGTCTGAGCTCCACCAAGGACACCAGCCATCACAGATGCAGCATGTATTGCCGGTGGGAGACCAACAGGCTGATGAAGGTTTGCCTCTCCAACAACAGAGGGCCCAGCTAACTGTTTCTGACTATCTGTGCCAGTCCATCAAAAAATCAGTGTTAGCATCCATGAACATAAAATATGCATAGAAATTTAAAGCATATACATGAACTTTTTTTTCTCAAAAAACATATGGTGAATGAAAAAAAAAAGAGGAAACCAACCAACATTAGATGCCATCCCTGGTCCTCCACGACCCTGCAATGCATGAATGTATCCAGCATAAGGTAACAAGTTGTTCAAATTTAAGCTAAATCAACTTTAGTTAGTTGAGGTGTTCTATATCTTTCATTGATATAATGAACACACGTCAACACCATCTCAACAGTGAAGTTAATAATTTCGAAAAGGCAAAGTTCACAAATAGATATAGATTCTGTGTACAGTAACATCATGCTAGATAATTTCACATGTCTCAAAGATAGTTCGAGAAAAAACATGTCTCAAAGATAAGTCAATATAAAAAACCATGTCCTTGTATAAATCAACTGCATCTAGTTGAGAACTTGTGAGTAGTCAGTATTTGTTATGTGAACTCGACATTTCTGTAACAAACTGGCACATATGTATCGGCATAAGACACTCTCGTTGGTACAGATATACAAAGCCTGATGGCAGAAGCTACACATAAAGGCCTATTGGATATTGACACAAGCCAAAAGAAAACTGCAAGAGCTTATGCACATATGTAAAGGACGATTAGATATATATTATTTTTCAGCAATCAATTTACCAACAGTGGCAATCCTCTTGCTGGCGCATAAACAAAGACTGATTATACATCTTCCATAAGACTATAGCACTTGTTTTGCTATTTGAAGAAAGTATATAAACCTCATATTCAGAAGTCAGCAAACTTATGAAGAGGCACTTTCAACCATAATATATATTATATTAAGTCAATAGCTTTGCCAGACTATCAACTTCTTTGGCACGCTACTTCCATGAAGGGGAAAGGTCAAGATAAAAGGGGCATTTTTTTCCAACCACAAAGCATTAGCACTGCACATGAACAATATAATTCAATGAAGGAATTGGACGGTATAGCAGGTGTGTGTATGTACAGTCAAGCAGCTGTACATACACAAACATGCCTGTAAGAAACTAAAACAGGAGACACAGGGTGGCTGGACAAGGCGCAACACAACTATTATCATTCATAGGAACGAAGAATATACAACTTCTCATATTAACAGAGAACTCCAAAGGTGGTAGGAAAGGCTCTTGTACAGTAAAAATTTGAGGATCGTCGACCTTTTCTCTATTTCTGTCAGTGTTCCTCCCATTTTCAGCAAAATCAACACGCAACTGGCGACCATTAATCTCATAACCCTGAAGGTTCCGGCGTGCACTTAGAGCAGTTTCCTCATCCTTGTACTCGCAAAAGCCATAGCCTTTTGGCTTGCCAGTCTCTTTGTCAATCACCAATCTGCAAGCAATTTGTAGCAGTCAGTTGCCAAAAAGGCTACAGCTCAACAGCATTTTAACAAATTCACAAGTTGAAAACTTAACAGTAGTAGTAAACATGTTATTCCAAACCAAAATTGGTTTCAGCAAATATTCACTTAGGAGGAATCCGATCAAGAAAAGACACGTGTGTATATGTTTCAACATCAGTCTACACTCAAAATACCTCCTGTATCTGTAATCATCTTTATTGGTTTTATGCCAGGCCTGCCGAGCGGAACTTGATAAGTTCCATATTGATAATATAGTTTCTAGATTCTAGATTCTATATTGTTACGATTCCTAAAGGTAAATTTGCAAGAGTTATAAGGAGGCCCTCCCTGTCTGAGGGAGAGATAATGTTTGGAAGCAAAGCAAGCTAATGAGAGAGCAACTACTTTTCTAGTCCGCCCTGTTCTGCAAAAGTGCAAAGCATTCAGTTCATTTCAAAGAAAACAACACTTAAAGCTTTCTTCTGCCATGTTTGCTCAAAATACATGCTGCACAAACACAAATTAGCCATCGAACTTTTGTTTATAGTTAGTAATCTTACTGGGGTCAGGCAATATGGGGGTTTTCCCCCCTTTGTATGCGTAATGCCAGAACCTGAACATGTTCCTTGTTTTAAACAGAATAAATAATACAAAACACACTCTTGACAGTAAAGGTTAGTTTTTACACCCCATCAGGTCCGTATACTCAAAAAAATCAAGTAGTGTTGCACAAGCATTTGGAGTAAAACCGATGATTTTACATGTGAGCGCCACACACAGCGTTACAGCTATTTGTGTGGGTGAGCAGAAGCACACCTGAAGGATACGACCGGGCCGACTTCTTCGCAAATCTGCACGAGCTGCTCCTCCGTCGCATCATAAGGTATGTTGCCGACTGCAATTAAGATTTGACAAATACAACTGTGAGTGTCCCTAAATCCCCTGCTTATCATCTCCACATCAGGAACCAACCAGAGAACCCAAAAAAGACACAACTTGTGCGCTCAATTAAGCACCAGTGCGGCATATAAACCTAAACCCTAGGCAAGCACGAGTTAAACCGAACGGAACTGAGCTCCCAACCCCAACACCACCAGAGCCCACCAAGAGGGCTCTCATTACATTACTCCCGGACAGCATCGACTAGAGAAGCAGAGGGAAGGGGGAAATCAGCTCCAAGTCGGAAGAACTCGGCGGCAGTCGGCCGGGAACAAATTAAGCCGAACTGGAAAAGGGGCTGCCATGGGTGACTGCAGCGGCGGCCACGCAAGGCGGCTCCGCCCCCACCGAATCGAGTCAGAGCCTCGGAGCTTCCGGATCACGGCGGTCAGGGAAGGGAAGGTGACCGAGGGTGTGTCGGGGGGCGTACCGAAGACGCAGCGGTTCTGAGCGCCCGCGGGAGCGGCGGCCATGCTCAGCACTCAGCGGCGGTGGGGGCGGCGCGGCATCCGCCGCTGGCCGGCGCTGGGCGCGGGGCGCGGCGGCGGGACCGGGACGGGGGAAGCCCGGGCGGCTGCCTGCTTGGCTGCTTCCGCCGTGAGTTGGCCGTGGCCGGGCCGGGTGGATATGCCTATGCCTCGCCTCGCCTCGCCTCGCTCGCGGGCCGCGCGGCTGTGGCGTGCGTGGCGCCCCTTTATTGAGGGAGGAGACCGGGCGGGAGGCGAGAGAGCTGCTGTGCTCTCTGTCTCTGACCGGGCTCGGTCTCAGCTGCCGCCGTTTTTTCTCTTTGCCGGCCGGGATTTATTGCGCCGATTTGCTTTGATTGGCCAGGGATTCTCTTTTTCTTTCCGCATGCGTTTTCGTCGCTCTCGCCCGTGCTACTCGCATCCACCCCGCTCGGATTTCTCCCTTTGACTATGGAATGTAGGGATGCTTTTGTACTTGTATAAGGATTCGGGGTCCAAAACGGGTAGTGTGATCCAATTGGATATCGGAATGCAGTGATTCTGATTTCTCAATGTTGTTTGGAGGCGGCTAGAAATGTTGCGTTTGTGTTTCTATAAGGTCGACATCGTAAGGCAGTGATTCCAATTTGTCAACATTGTTTGGAGGTGCGGCGTGGAATGTAGGAATTTTCACAGAAACAATGCAGGATTTGTAAAATAATATTTGCCTAGTTGTAACTTTATGGTAAGTCAGAACTATTTTAACTCATCATAAGAAAATAAATTATCTTTTCACAATTGGTCGTCCTTAAGCCTTAATACCTACCTGCAAAATTGGAGTTCTTTTTACATGCTTTAATCTAGGATTTCCTTTGCTATCTGGGATTGTTTCGGGGATAAGTGAGAACTTTACTTACGGTGCTTTTCAGGACTATATAGCGCTTCCTGGGACAACATTATACTAGGCATGCTCTTATAACACAATCGGTATTTGTATTTCTGGTTCCTGCTCTGGTGGTAGGAGCTCTTGCAAGATATCCATCCATATTGTTAAAACTATTCTCATAAAAGGTAAAAGGAAGGACACAAACTGGGTGCCTATTTGGAAAGTAAAAAAAAAAAAGAAACAAAAAGCTGAAGATTTTGATTCTCACAAAACCATGCAAGCATTGAAGTGTTTCAAGATCAAATCTGACTAGGGTTCCACATCTCATGCAAACAACTCTGAATAATCCTGGACCCAGCATTGCCTAAAGAGATGACGGCAAAGTGAGTACACCAACTTGTGATCACATGCTTAATTACGAAATTGAAATAGATTAAACATTTGCTGTGTAAAGTATACAAATGTAGCGTTTACAGCAGTTGTTACTATCTCCCCCAACAAAAACCAAATATTGCTGAGTGAGGGAAAAGAATTACCGTTATGATGCAGGAATCCATTGGTCTCAGGGGTAACATGACTTACACCAAAAATGGGTACACTTTAGTCTACAGCTACAACAAAGTTATAAAACAAAAAAAATGATATCAAACCAGTAAGCTTGTAATATTTCATCTTACGGCAATGTCTGTATATGTACAAGACCAAGTTCCGTTATTTTCTTTCGCCAACATAGATGGCAACAATGACACTTCTGTAACTAGAGACGTCGCCGATGAAGCAGGAAAAGAAAATAGCTAGCAACAATGCTAGCAAAGCCTCTTCAATCCTTTCCTGCCAGCCTCCCCAAGCTACTCCACTCCATTTAACCTCAGGTTAGTGACAAAAGATTGATGAATGGCCATGACTAAGCGAGCATGATAAAAATGCTAGCTTAGCCTCTTCAATCACGTGAAAAGAACAGATGGCGGTTGCTTGAAGCTGGAGCTGGAAGCACCTGCTTTATTTGACGATGTTAACATCTTATCCTTGGCAGTGGCATTGCCTGCAACCTGTTCAGAAGAATCCGGCTGCTGGTTGTTTTCACTATGGATGGGTCGGGCCCAAATTTTTATTAGCCCCTCACGGCATATAGTGAGGATTGATTCACTAGTGAATTCCAGACCGGATAGGGGATCTACATGTACACGGTGTGCAACGAGAGGTGAGAGCTTTGGCACATCTCGCATCCGTGGAGAAGGCTGGAGAACACCGGTTGGAGGGCATGCATTGTCCCAGTGTGCAGAAGGGCTTCCACTACTGAATGTTGGTGAGCCACCAGAAGGATGGCGTAGAGGGACAGCAATCTCTTCCAATACCAGATCCCAGAGAAGCAGTTGGGTATCCTAAGTGCAAGCAATGTGAAAAGGTACCATTGTCAGTATTAACTCTGTCCAACAATTAAAAGCACATCCTATGTTCAAGAAACGATCACAAAATATTAAGTTATACCACAAATTAATTAATTAAAATTAAGGAAAAAGTAGTTTGAAACCCAATTTTACAACAAATACAGAGAAAGCGACCAAAAGGACAGCAGGAGCATGCTCTCTTTCTAGCACCAAGTGCAACACAAACTGCTAATAGTCCAACAACAAGCAAGAGCCAAAAATTCTAGATACTAGTAGCATTTTCAGTTCTTATTATCAGTATTCAGAAGCTCAGAAAGTAAAAGGACAAGTTGTGACTAGTACTTGTTGTCATGATTCAGAGATATACTATAGTAAAAATCCACAATAAAAATTCCAGGTAAAAAAAAATCTTATATCGAGGTACCTGTCCGACTGATCCAAAGCGATACATGACATTCTCTTCCGTTTCATCTGAATTCGGTGGGGACCAAAACGGATCAAAAGAAACTGCACTAACCTGTATAATTGCAAATTAATGACTCAAAACGCAAGTTTCAATCAAAAAAATGCCTATGTGATAATAAACAATAACAATTGTAATGATAATATCACCCATGAATTATGCCCTTCGCCCCATGCAACTATCTTTCTTTCATCCATGCTCCATACTTGCACAAGATCATCTTCACCACCTGATAACAAATACTTCCCATCCGCACTGTAACAGGACATCACAACAAACTAATTAGCACCTTCTAGATTCCAACTCACAGAAGAGCAAACAAGGTTCAAACATGCAATGGTTGCATGCATAAATTAGTCAATCCATTTGAAACATAAGTGTTAGCAGGAAAGGTTTGGGTATGAACTCATTGAACAAATAGGCATGTATCAAATATTGAGAACCAAGTAGTGGCTTGGTTTGTTAGTACTCCAGTTGAGATGACAGCCACTGGGCTCAACCAGAGGATGGTCAACTTGTGGGTACCTCCCTGAGAAACTGGGTTTCAATGACTTCATGGCTTGCAAAGCTTCACCCCACCTGCTACAAGCCTATCACAAATCCAACTCAACCCCACCTCATTGCAAGCCCTTCTTTCCCATCCCACCCCAAAGCACTTCAAGGGCACAACTGAAACGGAATTAAGCACTGTCCCACACGCCATTTGCAGGATGATTTCAAAAAAAATCTGGCTGACCAGGTATTATATGTGGCTATGAAATCCACCTTTACACTGAGCTGAGAATATTGTTTGTTAATGCAGTATATCATACTAAGCAATGGCTGTTGTCAGCTGAGATAGAAGCCATGTACCACAATTCAAATTTATATATACAAGCCTACCTATACAAGAACATTTCCACCATGTACCACACTTCAAATTTATACATTGTACTAGATGTGCCTTCATGAATTCTTCCAATAACAGGAAACTTACATCTGACATATTGTATGGGATTCTATATTGTAATATTGTTATTAATTCTGTATGTTAGGAATAGGAAAAGCCAAGCAGGTGCACCAACGATCTTGTCCCTAGCCTGCTACTATCGACTATCCATTCTAAAACTACATACATTATGCTCATGTGATTTTATATGCAAAAATTGGCCAACAATACTAATTTTGAGTTTTGACAAACATCTCAGAACTAAGAAGTTTCACAAGGTAAAATGACTCGATGACCAAAAGATTGGAATAGGTTTGCTATATACGCATATTACTCATCAGTCATCAGGACTATACAAGTTAACAAAATATACAACCTAAAAATCCAACAATAATACAACTGATGCAATACATCATTAGCGGAAATATACACGTTCCTGTTTTCATATCTGTCAGACTTGGACATGCAAAAATAATTCAGTTCTGTGAAACCTATGGCAAAATGGCAAAATAGGCAGCAGACAATATCTAAGCAGTAAAACATGCCATTGGCAGCTTACCTCCAAGAACAACACAACAGTGCACCATAATAACTTTTCCCACCAAATATTAGTTGTTCTTTTGCAAAGTCAAATACTCTTAAATAACCTGCATAAAATCAGATTGTTTTAGTGCAATATACAACTTTTCCAACAGCTAAACCTTTTTGGCACAAAGCTGTCGATTTCTCATTCTGGGGCAGAGAAATTTACCATCTCGTCCAACAGTAGCCAAGTAAGCACCATCTGGTGAAAAAGAAATGCCATTGATTGCTCCTTGACAGATGTGCCACCTTGCAATTGGATTACCCTGCAGTGTAATTTTAAACCATAGAATGAATCATAGCAGTCAAAACATTAGGACTCAATAATGTTAAAGAATTTCCAATTAAGGGCATGTTTAATTCTCTTGCCCACCCCTGCCTAGCCTTGCCTACCAAGGTAGAGAACAAAAACACATGAAGCTTTGTTTGGTTTGAATTTGGGAAACGAGGGGATTCCCCTGAGGGAGAGCCAGATTGGCTCTCCTTGCCTAGCAAGGTGTGCCTTGCCTAACTTTGCCAAGCAAGGACAGTGGGCAAGTTTGTGCAAGACAACCAAACATACCCTGACTCTCATATGTATTTTGCAAATTTTGACATAATTAAAGCAATAATACTGTTTCCACATTTTATATTTCCCATATGATCTGCTGGAATGATTTCAGTACTATTTGGTAGTTGGTATTAACTGATATCATAGAAGGATATCATAGAAGTAATGACCACTGATAGAAAGGTCAGGCCAAGGATACACAAACTTATGCTTTAATGCCATCAACTACCAAGAGGCAAAAATGCAGCCAACACCAGCACACGCTTGTAATTGCATCAGGTACTTATGATAGATATTTTGGTTACATGTCAGCTACGAAGAAAGGGCAATAGAGTGTTGCAGAAAGTCCAGGCACTTGTCCCCATAATAAATTTTCAGCAGAAACATTTTACAAATCCCTGAAGTAAATTATGGAACATACTAGCCATCTCAATGCAATTTTTACTAAAAGAGATAACATTGCAGCTTGAGATACCTTACTCGACTTTGCATGTGAAATCAGCACCTGGCTTTGATCCTTTACAGTAGGAAATGTCCAATCAGTGTTTCCATCCTTAGACTGAATGTATAAAAGGAAACTTATCAGCAAAGTAAACTTAACAAAGTTTGAATACTTCATACAAAGTTCTATGAGAAGGGCTCACTTTGTCATACACGTACAGATTCCCATCAGCATGACTAACAACAAAAATTCCATCACACTCTGGAACCCATGCAACACAAGTGCACCGACTGCAATCGATTGGTGTCGAAACATCAATAAATATATATACTTACAATTTAATAATTGTGTAAAGAAGCACCCATCTACAACACAAATAGTATCTTCTGTTTTAACTGCAGCTTTGTAGTTGCCTTTGAACTAAGAAGATAAGTTCAAGTAAATAAGCTCTCCTAAAAAATGAAAGAGAAAAAATCCATCCAAATATCCTAAACAGCAGCAGGCCCAGTACATAATCAAGATTATCATCATTCAGCAGTTCAATCGCCACAGCGATTTCAATCTAGTGGATCCCTATACAAGTATACATGCATCCCAACCAAAATGTTTCCCTTTAGATCTTACTCTCCTCCATTCTCTTTTATAAGGCCTGATTTAATATGACACGGTCTCCGAAATTATGCTTTGCCATTTATTTATTTTATAATATACTGTTTACACTTGTAAACTTATGATAGTTGGATAGTATGTTTAATTGCATTGCAAATCAAACAGTATAAAGTTTGTATTATAATAATTTAAAAATATTAACCAAATTATTGGTCAAAGCTTTTAAAGTTTGAATTTTGATATGTTTGTGTGCCTTATAAAAGAGAATGGAGGGAGTAACTAGGAAAGGAAGTTACAACACCTTTTGACTTCAGCATTTCATGCAGTAAGAATACGAAAAACAAGCTAATTTGCAAGCTATTGAAGGAACTTCATCAAGATACAACCATAATGTGATAACCTTCCGAGCTAAAATCCCATCGACAATTCCAGGATTGAGGGTCCTGAAAACTTTTCAAAACACCAACCCCCCACTGTCATAAAAGGGCATTCCAGGTTTTTTTTCCCAAAAGAAAGGTGGCCACAGAAACCACAATTCCACATCGTATCGTTAGAGGACATTCTAAACCAATTTAAAATGGCAGCAGCCTAGCCTGCCTAGGTAGCACACTGGTGCTCACCACCACCCCTCCTACCTGTTGAGGAACAAGTGCTTAAGTGGCCACAGACCCAGCACTCTTTATGTTATTAGCTTTCTTAAAAGCCAAGTAAATCTGCTTTCAAAAAAAAAAGCAGTTTTTAAAATACTGACAAGATAAAAGAGGAATCAGGATATCCCGAGGCGCAGCTTTCCCATATTATTATCCAATATATAAAGCAGGAAGCATGGAGAAAGGCCATGCATTACAATTTTTATTTACAGAGATGATGAAGGATAAATATTTTACTGATGTTGATTGATGTTTCATCAAAAGCAGAAATGTAAATACTTTTCATTATCCACCAATATTATTTGCATTATCCACCAATCATAACCAGTATTGGGATCTGAGACTACCCCTTAAATTGTACCATATGCATGCATGCTCCTCCAACATTTAGGAGATCACGTTCTAACCTCTAAAGATAATGGGCGGTTCAGTAATAAATTTGGGACCATCTTGAAACTGTCTAAAACTCACAGGGAAAATACAAATTTGAAACATTTAAAATGAATGACAACTTGTTAGGGCATGTAAAAGAGGACCAAACAGCTTCCAAGTATTGGATGATCCATCAATGATTTCAAGAACACCTCTCTGAATTATGTTGCAGCTACGTTTCTATGCAGTGATTGTCCAGGTTCAGATTTTGATCAACTTCATAAATGAAGGTTTCCACAGTGAAAGTCCAGGTTTAAATTTTCATCAACTTCATAAATGAAAGTTTTCCACAAAAAAATAACCCAAAATACAATGAAGCTGTAAATTCACATCTAGCGTGTTATGTTTGTGTCCGCTGATGCATGCACTACAAGTTATAAGTCAAGAACTTAGTATCTTCCATGCATATGGGTCATCATTACTTTTGCCAGAATCTCAGCAAACTGTAACAGATCGCAGTGCACTGCATGGACATACTTGCATCGTACATTATACTGATGCTGATGCTACCCAGCTTCAGTTTTTATCGACTTGTATAACTCAGCAAGACCACTACCATATCAAGATATAAATAATTAATAGGTGCGACAAATTTGCCAAGCTCATTAATGGGAAAATTGACACGACACTTTCAAATTAAACAGTAAAATGAAAACATGCCTGCTGGCAGCGCCGCCTTGACTTGGATCTTTGTCTTTGTCTTTGTCTTTATTAACAAAATGCTGATATGAAACAGGTTTCTTTCCAGGATCTTGCAACTGCTGCCTCAGTGACATTGAATAGACTGTAGAATAAATAAAAGAACTTATGCACGATTCTTTAACTAATATAAGCATAAAGCTTTCCTAATCATGAAGCATTTGGCATACCATCTCCTGAGAACACCCCAACAAGCAGATCGTGCCCATCCTTGGCCTCTGGGTCAAATGCATGGCAAAGAGGATTTGAGCTGCTGAAGTGGATGGACTTTATTGGATCCTGATGCAATTAATACGTGATCAGAGAACCACAGGATACCAAAGTACCGAGCAACTTAACATGCATGCGTGCTACAAGAGAAAAGGAAATACTTTGTCGTGTGAGTTGAGATCACTGATGAAGAGTGTATCCGCAGTATTGAATATGATGTACGTGCCCTTCCCATCGTAGTTCGCCATGCCTTGCGATCCACTTGCACTAGTCGACACGCCAATGCCTCCACCCATGCGGCTGTTTCCTGAGACAGCCCTGCTGGTACCATTGCTCGCGAAACTAAGTGCCCGGCTCCCATTCCCTGTGCCGAGCAACCTTGCAGCTGCAGACCGCATCCCGCTACCAGCACTTGGCGTTGAAGGCGTGGAACCCTGGCCTGCTGGCTTCTCCTTCAAATATGCCACCGTCATCTGCCACCATCACAACAAATAATTCATAACTGCATAAAGGATTTGTAATGTACACAACACAACAGAACCGGAAATCACAAAGCCCCGAGCAAATATCTGATTTATATGCTATTGGAGATTTAGAATTAGCAAACAGAAACCTGTGTCATTTGTTTTGTTTTTTCTATAGAATGTTAACTCTGAAATATATGCAAGGACTACCCAAATATGAAACATCAGACACTAATCTATGCTACGCCTGATCCAATCTATGCTACCCCTAGAAACTACCAATCGAATTCCCAGCGCATCTACAACGACTCATCCAGAAACCGCACCTGATCAGGCCAAGTCAACCCACATCCCAACCCAACCCAATCCCAGCCCCGCCATCCAATTCCCTCATCCATCCAGCACAGAGCGAACCATCG
>JALGXP010001204.1:5743-15851 GCA_023333625.1 Bothriochloa decipiens
AAAATACTGCAAGTTGAACCAACTCATTTGGATGAAAAATGAGCAAGATATGATTTTTCAAAGCTTTTACAAAAACCTGGAATTCATTTTCTTTAAAGCCGATAAAGAAAACAGTTTTGCACCGGGAACCCTGGACTTTTCGAAAAACAACCGAGCCCTAAAAAGAAACTCGCTGAGTCTGGCTACTTTGCACTTAAGTCCGACAAAGAACACAAATGATGCCCGCGGTCCACGCGGCGGGGAATGGTCGTCGGCGTCAGGATTCCTCGCCGACGGCGAGGTCTCCGGCCGAGCCACGGCTACCGAAGGGCTCAGTTCGTCAGCGCGAACACATTGGTGTACAAGATGCCAGCTATGAGTGAGGTTTTGACCGGCGGCCACGCGCGACGGCGGACGACGGCGAGGGTCGACGGCGAACTCGCCCGAATCGGTCACGGCGGGACACATGGACTAGCCCTAGAGCGACAGGAGGTCGAGGCAATTCAGATAGACTAGACAAAGTGACGGATGGCCGGCCGAAACGATGACGGCGAGGTACGCAGGCGAGCGGCGGCGCAACCCGCGACGGTGGATGGCCAAAATCCGACGGACTTGAACCCTAATCGGTCCCATTAGCTACACCAACCTACGCTACTCGAGCAGGCGGTCACGATGCGCAAGCTAATTAAGGGAGAAAGGGGTTGCTGGCCACGGCGGACCGCACGGCGGTCGGGCGGCCATGACCGGCGGAGGGGAAAATAGTCGATTCGACCTATACCTTATGGCTCGAGGGCAGGGAATGCGCGCAGGACTTTTCCCGTGTCAAGGCAGAGCTGCTGGCGAGTTAAGGGCAAAATGTGTCAAGGCTGTGAGGTGCGGTGGCGCTGTGAGCTCACGACGGTGGCAATGGCAGACTCCGCGGCGCTCTCGGGCTCTGGTGAGGGAAAGGAGGGGGCGAGCGAATGTCTGGTGGCGGAGGAGCGAGCGAGGGAGAGAATGACGTGGTCGGGGCACCTCAAAGCGGACGCTCGGGCTCGGATAGGTGGAGCGCGGCGTCGGGCATCGACGAGCGCGTGGCGCGCATGCGAGCAGAGCGGGGCCGAGTGGAGGGCGAGTGGCGAGCGGTGGGGCCAGGCCGAGTGCGGGCGTGTGGCGCGTGCGAGCGGTGCTCGGATGAGGAGGCCACACAGCGGGCAGCGGCGTCGCCCGGTGTACGGACGCCGCGTGGCCGGCGTCAGCTGCGACACCGTCGTGAGGAAAAAGAAGAGAGGGAAGAAGAAGAGACTGGCAGGTGGGTCCCACTACGCCAAGATTCGTGCAGAACTTGATTAACCCCATATTTTCTAAAATAATCCGAATTTTAAATAACTTTTAAAAGATGAAATGTTCCTTTTGATGAGTAGAACATTCACTTTTAAACCTCAAAGCCTAATTCTGCCTAGAATTTGAATTTCAAAAATAGGGATTTAAAATCCATTTAAAATTAAAAGAAAATCATTTTTATAAACTGTTTTTGACATTTTTGACCCACTTCCAAGCCTTTTCATGAAATGACCCCAAAATAAGTTTTGCTCCAAATAATTTTCTCTACAAACTTCATTTAACACTCAACCCCAAACAATCAACCTTTCACATAGCTCTTGTTCAAAACAAGGTAAGCACATTTTGATTTTATCATTTCATGTAAATAAATGACTATGCAAATGAGATGATCATGCTCATGATATGCAAGATAATGCATGCTTAACACTAGGGTGTTACAGTCACGGATCCAACGTCAAAGCGGCTCAGGGCTCGGAGATGAGGCAGCAAGGTGGTCTCACCGTGGCGGTGTGCAGCGCGGCGACGGGCATGGCGGCGTTCCGGTCCCGCATCCTCCCGAAGCCGTGGCCCTTGGGGCTTTGGCCGGTCCGTGTGTGCATGTGCGTGTGTTCAAGTTGGCCGGGTGAGGCCTTGGCCTGCACACTCGGTACGAGCGCCATGGCCGAGAAGCAAGGGTCAAGATTGGAAGAGGGTACTCGGCAGTGCTCACCGGTGTTGACGAGGATGGAGGTGCGGTACAAGTCCAACTCTGGCTTCGGCTCGCGGTTCAGCTCCGGTCCCTCGTCCCCGACGGCTCCGTAGCAGCAGCAGCTCCACAGCGGCGCTCCTTCTTCTCTGGCGGTGGCGGAGCTCCTCCTCCTTCTTCTTCCCCTTTCCCCGCCCCCTTCTTCTCCTTCCTCCCCTTCTCCCCCAAATTGGGCAGTCTGGTGGCGAAATTGGGAACCACCGGAGTGGTGGTGGCGGCTGGAAAGCCCAGGGCGCCAGGGCGCCGCTTATATAGAGGAGTCAGGATGGTAGGTGGCCGGAGGACGGTGATCAGGCGAGGAAGCTCGATCAGGCGGCCAAGGAGGGCTCCAGGTCACCGGTGGGGAGCTCGGCTGGGTCCCGGAGGTTAGCGAGAGGGGCTAGCTGGCGCCGGGTGTGGCTAAGCATTACAGCGACATAGCTTCACTGTGGTGGCAGTGCATGTGCACGTGCACGGGAGGAAAAGTTCCTCGCGGCCGTGGGAGATTTGTGCAGGGGCTGTCGGGCAGCGGTCGACCCAGGTGGCAGATGCAAGCGGCTTGAAGCAGGGCTGGCGGTTGGGTACATCGCGCGAACGCAGCTCCCTCTGCTTGCGGTCGAAGCAGCACGGTTGGAGAGAGGGGCCGGGGAAAAAGATGACACCTGGGCCCCACGCGGGGTCCAGCGGTCAGCGGCTGCGGCTCGTTCCGTCGCGTCGCGAGGCAGGAGGTTCCTTGCTAGGCCTTTCGGTGGCTTGATGGGCCGGCCGACGCGCGAGGGAAGGAGAGGGAGAGGGAGAAGCAGGCCGGGCTGGCATTGCTCGCGGGCTAGGAAGAAAGGAAGGGAAAGCAGGCCGGGCCATGTTGGCTGGGCCGGTGCACAAAGAAAAGAAAAGGAGATGGGCTGGGCTGGTTTTCGTGACCAGGCCAAAAGGCTTTTCCTTTTTATCTTTTTACTTTCTTTCCCTTTTCTATTTTCCAAATATATGTGTATATGTACTTGTATAGTATGTTGTAAAATACTTCATGGTATACCTAAAGGTCATAGGCCATGTTGGGTATACTTCCCATAGATTATATTTATTTATTACATAAATAAATATTATGGGTCCATTTTATTTAACATCACATAAATCAAATAAAAACCAAATCACATATTAATGCAACATGACATGTTAACTAATGAAACATAGAAGGTATAGCTATTGCAACATTTGGAAACAACATGTGAAACATTGATCAAGCATATTACTATGAAACATTGATCATGCTATGATTGCATAGGATGTTATGCATGACATGTTTAGGTTGTAAGCATGGTTAGGGGTAGATGATGACATGTTACACTCATCACTCATAGGTTTTGGAGAAAAAAAATTTGTAGGTCAGATTTTCGGGTTGTTACACAATGCAGCACATCTGAATAAGCATCAGCTACTATGAAGTGAAGGAAAATGATGGATGCAGATGGTGGGAGACTATGATCATGACTGTCTTTGCAAAGTTAGTGGAACTTCTCGCATCATATTGAAAATTTTGCTTTTGTTCCCCATTGTGTCTATAAGCCTTATGCCTTTAGTTTGTATTGTGACTATCAGCTGTGTACTATTCCCATGAATGGTAGAGGCTGGAACCTTGTTCCATTATCTAAAAAATGAAGTGAAGGAAAATAAGAGAGTACCAACACCATATACAATTAAGATAAAATTGAGAGTCATTCAAGAGGTAGATACCATAGGAAACTGTTGAGTCAGTGTCCTAAACTTCACTTCCATCACCTTACCGAGGATTGGTCACACGCCACAAGTGCTAGAACACACAGATTGCAAACAGACAGAGGCGGTGCGACTCTGCATAGCCAGCCTGGCCGATTTCCTTGGGTAAAGCCTGAGAAAGCCCTAGATCAGTGAGGATATCACACATACATGGTGAAGAATGAGGTTTACGACAAACCACCAAAGAGTAATCAATCGTGCTTGCATGATGAAGAACCACTAGTTTCTAGTAAAGGAACCATCGAAACTATCACCTGATAGGGACGCAGTTGGGGCAACGGCCTCGTTGGGTTGCCCTAGTTGGTCACCAAGCCTAGGGCACCATCCTTTGTTCTTGGATCAAGCGATTAATAGCATTAATAAAAGGAGTAAAAGTAATTTATAGTTTAATCCATTATATGTGTTGGGCACAGGACACCTCAATCGGCTATGCCCCTTATATTTATAATAAGGAGGGGGTGGTCCTATTCCACAACGGGTTTCGAAACACGTCAAAATGTGTTTTAGATACAATCTGGCCATAAAATCGATTTGTGTCTAGGGCATTAAACCTCTCGAAAATCATAACTAATTCATCCGGACTCCTGTCTAGACAATTCATATATATTTTTCGATCAACTCGATAACAAGAACAAAATGGTGCTATTCTTTCTTTCATTTAAGTAAGTTTGAAATTCAGTAAAATTCGGCCTCGTCGGTTCGTGGAACCGGGCAGGCTAGTTTCTAGAACTGGCCATGCCAGTTTCTAGAGCCGGCCAGGCCAGTTTCGGCTGGGTTAGCCCTGAAAAAACTCTTTTTCTTCGTTTGAGCTCCAATGATGATCAAAATATGCTTTCAGACTATCTCTGTGATTAGAAAGATATGGAGAGGTAAATTATGTAATTTTGACAATTTTAGATGTCAAATATGCTTCCTGTTTTCTAGTAAAGCTTGAATACTGAAGAAACATCTTCAAAGCCAAAATTGACTCATCGCTGTGATATTCTAGAGAATATCAGCCATATGCCTTTTGTTTGCTATCTTGAACTTATCCAGAGTAATGTCGTTTCTTCCATCAAATCATTACGCCGGCATAAAGCGGCTAAATTGCTACCGACCACAATTATTTTTGATTTGATCCTACAATTGGACCTGGTAAAGCCAACATCGAGTTTCATTTTGGCGAATATGAAAGAGTTAGCTAACTCTTGCTGCTCCTTGCCAAAACGATCAACTAGTAGATGGCCAAATTCAGACCAGCTAGACTGACGAACGTTTTTTTCAGACCAGCTAGACCAAGCGATTCTCCAGAACAGTCTTCTGCTCAGCGAATTGCTGCTGGAGCTCGTAGAGGATGAGCTCGTCTCCAGGTTCATGGCACCAAGCCGCTTTTGCAGACGGGTGAAGTGCTCGTGGTGAAGAGTTGGATCCAGGACCGAGGAGAATTGCCACAAATCAATCTGGCAGAAGAGGAATTACAGGATTTCAGATTGGACTCAGCACTAGTATCAGCAGCTACCTGATTCCAATCCGAAATTCCGAATCACCAACCAGCCTTATTGCTATAGATCGATCAATATAATGGGATTCAGAATTCCTCAACCGAGTAGGTGTCTGATAGAATAGAGAGGGATTTGGATGCAGTAACAAGAATAGGGCAGGATTAGATGGATCGATTCAGGGTTCAGAAGTATCAAGTTCATACAAGTCTCTGCCTCATTCAGGCTCTCGCTCATCCACATGTACGCACCACAGGCAGGTGGCCGCACACACGCGCACACGCAACATGTGATAGCTAGGTCCATTCTGGGGCCAACAACGTTGCTGTTGGATCCATCCAGGACGTGTACGCTTTGGTGTGCCAGCGTCTAGAGTGGCTGGCAGGGTAGCCGCCTCAGATTTCGCCTCAGTTCGGCGAAGTCTGGCCTTACTGCATTAGCAGGGGCAGAAGCAACCATGGATCCTCCGCAGTGCGATGAAGCTGTTGAATGCAGGACGGCGCTGTAACCATCCTATGTGGCTTCCTTTACGAATGAGGTTAATTCCTGATGCCTTCTAAATCTATACAAATACAATGCCTCTTACAAAACTCAACGTGAATACTGTCTCTGTCACGTATGCATCCATATCAATCTGTTCAAAAGAATTGGGACAGGTCGTCTAGGCCTACATAGTATCTCGATTTCAATCCCTGGATGGAAGTGGAAGGTGACTAGGTGATGCTTATGGTAGCATTTGGGATGTGTGTTTCTTCCATTTCTGCATCCCGTTGCCTTATATCGGCCTTTGCCTTAAGCTGTAATGCAGCTCACCAAAATGAGCATTCATCTCTCGTACATGAAGAGGAGAAAAATAGATGAAGCTCGAAAGTTATTACACTAGAAACATAATTGGTAGATACCAAGCGATTTGCATGTGCTTGCTGCTCCAAATAAATGGCTAGATTAGCTTTTTTTTTTTGAGGGAACTGGAGGAGCCTAGGCCCCTGCAGGGATTTTATTTAAAATAATTATGGTTCTAAGGATTACAAAAAGACCGGGAGCCAGAAGAAAAAGTTCAGGAAACAAAAAATGAGGTGAAGAAAACGAAACTAAGACAGCTATCTATTATAGGTTTTGGCTCCATTGATCAAATAACACTGTTAATCCTGCTTTAACCCTTAGGGAGACAAGCTGAATTTCCTTGAGGAAGAAGGCTCTGCACTGAGCAAAGTTCAGTTGATTGTTATTGAAAATGACCTCATTGCGAGCTTTCCAGATGGTCCAGCTCATAAGAATGGTAGCTGTCATGAAGAACTGACTGTTAATTTGATCTTTTATTGCCTTGAACATTTTGGAACGTCCCTTGTGCTTGAACCGTGCATATGTTTATCATGCCCCAACATTGTTGGGCAAAGGGGCATTGCCAGAATAGGTGATCTACTGTCTTTTCAGCTGGATGCAGACAGAAAGACACAATTGTAGGAATCTAAGTTCATCTGCTTCCGTCTGAGTATGTTCCTTGTACTTAACCTGTCACTCATTAATAGCTAGAAGAACACTTTGTGTTTCGGTTGGCAGTGGGATCTCCACATCCACTTGAAGGCAGGGTTAACAATTCGGTGTTGTGACAACAGTTTGTAAGCATCCTTTGATTTGAAAGTAAATGAGCCATTGGCATAGGTCCAAACATCATTGCTTTGAGTATCCCAACTAAAATTGTCCACTGTCTGCTGAATGGTTAGCACTTGATCAAAGGTAACCTGAGATACTTAGAAGATATGTATTTCAGGATAAAGAGAGTATACAATATCACGTTTAGATACATCCTTTTTCTGAACGAAGTTGTAACACACATCAAATTTTCCATTGTTCTCTCCATATGTAGAGTTTGACATACGTAAGACTGCTTCAAATGCACTAGGTTTGAGCGTGCAGGTCATATAAGTTGAGTCATTCTATATTATTTCCGGCAGCACACATCGTGGACATCTCAGGCGGCCATGAAAGATAGGTCGAGATGTTAATGAAAACATGATCAAATAACGCAAGTTCCGGATGTCTCCTATGCCTGCACAACGTCTGACCCAAACTCAATGTAAGTGTGTTCTCTTTCACATAATTATCCAAATCTATATACCCATCAAAGGCTTGGAACGAACCTGATGCTCATTGTGGCATCGTGGATGTAGTGGCCTTTTCTCTCTGCATCCCATCACCTTATATCGGCCTCTGCATGTCTCCTCAGGCATTAATGCAGCGCATCTGAGATTCGGAATAAGCATATGGTTCTATAAAAGAAGCATGGAAATTACACTGGTGATAAAGCCTAGTCCAAAGTGTGTATTCTCTACAGCGTTTGCCTAAAGATCTCAACACTCCATGTTTTGAGACTGGAGGGGGGGGGGGGGGGGGTAGAAGAAGGTGATTTAAGATGCTTTAAGTTGGTCATATGTGGGGGAGTTGGTCATAGGTGGGTGATTCGAAAATATGGTTTGAATTTACTTAACGGTGAACTGAGTATGATTTCAATTATTAGTGGGCGATTTTCTTGTTCATGCTGCCTGTACATCCTAAGTCCGTGGCCCTAAATTATTGAATATTTTTTTTGTATGAGATTTTTTACGGTGCTTGGGAGTGAAAAATATTCACGCAGCTACTTAATTAAAAGAGCTCACAATCCTGCCACCGATTTGCGCCTGATGGGACTGATCCACACCCCACCTGCAATCGATTAGTTCGCAAGGCCTTCAGAAATCGTATCCGGCCGGAAGCACAGCTCCATGAGGGAGAAATGAATCGCAGTCTGCCTCCAGCCTCCAGGCTGCAGGCGTAGTCCATGGCCTCTGTCTCGTTATCTTGGCAGCCGATTCTCAATGGTTGACAGGGCTGATGTCCTGTTCGTCGCCGCCACCGCCGTATAGATGGTACCATTGCAAACAAGTATCTACTTACGAAGGAGCAAAATCAATCAAACAGCTTGAGGCCGAAGTCCACATCTTCGCAGTGTCGCAGGAAGCGCACATGCGCCACTGTGTCAAGATCCTGCTCCGCTCAGCAGACGAGCGACGGCGGCGAGTGCTGGCATGGCTCCACCTACGCTGCCCTCATGTAAGCCACGACGGCCCTCTCTGTCGTCCTGTCCGGTAGCATCAGCAGGCAAGGTCGCAGCCCAACCAGCGAGCGCACAACGTATACCAACATGTCTCTGCCCGAGCCGAGTAGCCCACGGCGCCGACGCCGTCGGCCTACTGGCTACTGCTAGGATCGGGCGCACGCGCTGGCCGGATCGGTTCTCTGCCAGTAAGCTCCTCGATCACGTTAAAATACGACGATACCCTCCAACTATAGTTAGAATGTAGTTCCGGCCCATGTATTTTCTGGTTCCGATCCACAGCTTAAATTTTTTTCATCTGGTTTCTCCTATTTCTAGACTGTCAGATCTAACTGAATGGATGGCTCAAGTTATTTCAAGCTTAGTAAAAAATCTCGTCATTTATGTTTGGCTGGATACATCTTCAATTCCAGAAGTCACCAAGCAATAGCAGATACGCAACTTTTGCGCCGACGGCCATTCTCCACTCTGATGTTCCATCTCATGTCATATACTCCTATGTTTGGTTACATATACAAGCTTAAATTGAATGAGAAATATACGACTCTGACTGGAAACGCAGGCAATAAAATTGTTTTGTGTCTTCCATCGCTTGTGTACTACAAAGAGACAGCTTCAAACCCACTGATGTAGTCAGTTAGCCCTCACAGGTCCAATCTATTGCTGGTCTCCAGTATGGCCTTGAGAAATAAGTGGAGACGCTAATAAAACCAAATTAGATAAGGTCAATTCCCGATATCTTTTTTAAGCCTACCCAGTGTTTCACCCAAATTCAAAGCAAGTGAGTTAATCATCTTTATCATGTAAGTATCCATATCTATACACGTGAAAGGACTGGAAGGAACCTGATGCTTATATGGTGGCATCGTCGATATGATGTGGTGGTGGCCTCTTGTTTAAGCATCCTGTCGCCATATATATACCGGCCTATGCATGTAATCGATCGGGCATTAATGCAGCGCATATGAAATTCTGAATAAGCATAAGGTACTGGAAACTGAAGGAAGATAAAAGAAGCATCAAAATTACACTGGTGTTAAGACCTAGTCCT
Organism: Bothriochloa decipiens; assembly: GCA_023333625.1. Classification (NCBI taxonomy): domain Eukaryota; kingdom Viridiplantae; phylum Streptophyta; class Magnoliopsida; order Poales; family Poaceae; genus Bothriochloa; species Bothriochloa decipiens. The sequence goes on from JALGXP010001204.1 coordinate 15,166, forward strand.
ATCAAGTGGCTCATGGCAATTAACAAGCAGTAGTGCTTCGCACGTGCTGGCTGCCTAGCTGCTGATAAATAGCTCTAGATCCATTAGGGATAAGGGAGATGACTGATGAAGATAGCCAACCGTTTGAGATCCATCAGCCGGAACCGTGTCAAGAGGGACCTGCACGCCAGCCTACAGCATGACCATCTCCTTCTTCGTTTCTCCTATACGGACACATCTGCATCCGATGCCTTGCCTGTCGCCGCTTCCATCCCGCTCGGTGGCCAGGCCTCGCCCCCACACCATGGCAGATTGGCAGCCCCCGCCCTCCGTGCCGCTGTCACCTTGGCTCGGCCTCGGCCTTGATTACCATGGCAGCTCCGGCTCTCACCTGCCACGTTTCTGACCCAAGTTTTTTCCATGTACTATGTGCTTTCACCTTGATCACGAAGAAAAAGACTCCGAGCCATGCATGTTTTCGGTTTTTTTTCCTGGTTCTGGAATAGGATGTGAGTTGAAAACGAAATTTGTCAACTGGAAACAAAGATGGGCTATCCATATCTTATTGCCCTTTTTAAGGTGTTTGTGGCCTCATGAAGCATGACTACAGGATGTGAGTGCCTCTAGTCACTGTCGTTGGCTGCTCTGCATCTGCGTTTGGTGGTGTGGCTGGTGCCGAGGGTGATGTTTCTTTTTCCCCTAAAAAA